>PYUH01000061.1:416800-444962 GCA_016808085.1 Suaeda aralocaspica | reverse complement strand
CCGGAAGTGGTATAGATATCTGAATTATAATAGATGGCCTATGATATAAGAACTTAGATGTTATAATTGAATAATGGTACCAATGGAAAATGTATTCACATATCATTGTAAAATAGCATGCAAATTATGTCTTGAAAAATGTGATACCGGTATATAATGGAACCGATGGGTTATATGCATATGCAAAAGTAGTGGATTTGAGAATAGGGATCTGAAATAAAAGTCCACTTTTATGTCGACATATTGACAATGATCAGAGATAATCATGGACTTGAAGTCCAACTAAAGATGCATAATGATGATCATTAAGGACTAGAAGTCCAACAATGGATTTTTGAATTCCACACTGTACAATGTTTTGCATTTATTTTTTAGTCTTACATGTATGTTCATGTGCGAGTCGTAGATAAGCGCATTATTCATTGCATGTGTCAAATAGTGATTAGATGCATCACTCATTATATACGTAGTATATGTTTATGCTCAAAATCTTGTTTATATAAATTTCACATCTCATCATATTACATGTACTAATTTTATACAATAATTATGATATACGTAAAATTTTTTCCATTATATGGTAAGTTGTGTTTACAATAGTATGAAGATTATTTTACATAAAAAATTTTATACTCCAATGAGAATTAATTTGTGATGAAATTATACATATGAAGGCGTTTTAATAGCATGTCGTGAATTATGCATAAAAAGTTTCAGAAGAACTTGTACAAGACATATTCGAATATCTAGTGCTTCAAGTTCTATACGAAGTATTTTGAACACCTCAATGGTGACGTTATTATCACACTCCTGAAGAGTTTAAGACTAAATTATCAACACTCAACCTAAAGTTTGAGTACGTGAGTGCTAATCAAAATCTTATGTTCATTTGAGAACTTTGATATTATAAGGATAATCCTTTATGGTCCAGAAGAACCATAAAGAAATAATGATTACTTAAATGTAATTACTGCTTTACATAAGATTAGACAATGATGTTGATTATATCACAAGTTGCCATAAATTATTATCAATATGTAATTATTAATAGCTATTTTATATAACTTCCAGAAGAAGGCATAAGTTTAATATTTGTGGCAATTTAACAAAGATGAAGTAATGATAAACACAACATATGTATTATTTTCAAGAGTATGGAGAAATGAACATATCTCATGTTGAAGATTGAAGTCCAATCAGGAAGGATTAACTACCAAGGAGCTGAATTTTATTCTACTTCAAGTGCGAAACTACTACCAAAGTTTTTGGATTAATTATTCTGAAAGAACCCAAGTTATGCATTTATCAAGGGGAGAAAATACGCGTTGCACTCTTTTTTCCTTAACCATGGTTTTATCCTATATTAGGTTTTCCAGGTAAGGTTTTTAATGAGGCAACATCTTAAAGCGTATTATGAAAGTGATGTACTCTTTTTCCTTCACTAGGTTTTTGTTCCCATAGGGTTTTTCATAGTAAGGTTTTAACGAGGCACACTATTCGATAATGGTCATCCAAGGGGGAGTGTTATATAATATATGTATTTAGTGGATGCCCATTATACCCTAATGTATAATCTAGAATATTCCGGAGACTAGGGTTCACTTATAAGGAACCCTTTTCCTACATTGTATATATATATACTCCTTTATGATTTATGAATAAGAAAACTAATCTATTATCCCCTAATACTCTCCTCTAAAACTATTTTTCTATAACAAGTTGCACCGTTAAACTCACCTAATTTTTTCTAAGTTGTGCACTTTGTAGTTAATTTTTAATTGAAAATTTTCATTGTTTTTGTTTTAAATAATTCTTTTATTGTAATTAATATTCAAAAGATTTATATGTATTTATTAGGAAACTTCAAAAGAGTATGATTGAATAAAATTAACTAAATTTATAACTTATAATTAACTGAAAGAAGCACAACTTAATATTATTGATTACTTCAAAGGTACTACTGAGAATTTTCGAAAAGTATTGGGTACAACTTAGAAAACACCAAAACTCGTGGGTACACCGTACACCTTAGAAAAAGCCTTTTATTTATTTATTTTTGCTCAGTTACATCCATTGTATTAGTTGGGACGTTAATGCAAATCACAAAACTGCCTTATACATGTCCTAGTTTATCTGTTGTCTTTCTTTTGATACTTTATTTTGCTTTCACTTTTGTAAAAAAAATAAAAAAATAAAAAAAAAAAATAAAAAAATCTGGTAATTTAAAGTAGGAACATTAATATTTCATTTCACTATACTTTATAGAATTATGCTCTATTTACATGGTTAGTGAAAAATTTTTAATAAGAAAATGAAAATCGCAGCGCTACCCGTCCCGTTTATTTCGGGTACCCGATATGCCGCTACCCGAAAATTTCGGGTTGGTATTGGGTACTAAAATGTACTGCCCACAAATTTGGGTACCCACACTTTTGGGTACTCGAAAGCTAGGTAGCACGAAAACGACTAGAGTTTTTGAAACGGAAAGGTTTCAGAAACGGGGAAGTGCAAAGTCTAGAAAACAAGGAAACAGGGAAATGTAAAGAAAAACATATAATTTCAAAAAATGTAAACAAAAACGAAAACAAAATCTTTTTACAAATAAATATTTTTAATTTTATATGGTATTAAAGACGAAAATAAATCTTGATTAAAATATTAATCACTTTAAGAACTAATTTATCTACATTCTTATTGACCTTAAAAGTACTAACAGAATAGAAGGGTGGATAAACAATAATTAAGAAACCAATAGTATTAATACAAATCATGTTTAGGAACAAGGAAGTATAGAAAAGACCTTAAAATAGAGAAACACCAGATACTTACAAACAATGATCATCGTCAAAGGCAAAGTGTGTGTTTTGAGTGTTTAATATTGGTGTTTTCGGTTATAACTCCAAACTATAGAATACTAATTGAACCTAACACTATTTATGTACTTGTTTAAGTTGGATATGCTTGTACGTAACTCACAAAGTTTTTGGAATGCTTCATTTAACATCACATAAAGTTTCCTCATTTATGAAACGTTTCCGATGTTAAAATTAAGATTCAGAAATGTTTCTGAAGAGTTTCCAAAGGGTTTTTGAGTGTTCGAGTTTCCAAAATCGGGAAACTCTAGGTCCTAGAAGTTTCCGTGTTTCCTAGCCATAAAATTTGGGTACCTGCTAATGTACACCCATAAGGACAAGGTGGTGGTCGTGCGTGGTGGCTACGGTGGTCCAAAGTGGACCACCGTGAAACCGGCCCGAGTTAGGAAGGAAAAAAGTGAAAGAATTTTGTGATTTTATTTTTCTGATTTTTGTAGAGCTTTTCCAAAGTAATTTTGAGAGGAAAAATTGAGCTATTTATAGGCTTAAGGGCCTTGGGTTTTTCAGCCATCAAGAGGGAGAAAATAATTTTATTTTTAGATTGTAATCTTCTATAGAAGATAGGATTTCGTATAAAATAAAGTTTAGGTAATATTTGATAAATATTTGGTGATTAATGGAATATTAAAAAAATGGTGAAAATATTTATTTTTGATGAAAAATTCTTTGTAAAATATTTAATTTAATCAATGTATTAATTTATAAATATAAATTGTGTCATGAAGTTAATTGGGCTTAGCCCTTCATTTTCGAAAAACCAACAAAATGGACCTATTTGTCCCAATTTTTCTCGGCACAAAGCGCAATGCTATTTTTAGAAATTAAAATAAATATTCAAAACCTCTTTCGAAAATAATAAATATTTTTTGAATAAAACCTTACAAAATACTTTTATTTAAAACCTCATAAAATCATATTATAATAGTTATAATACGACTTTATATTAAATTCATCAAACTATATATTATCTCTAACACCTTAAAAGGCCACAAAAAAAATAGTCTATTCAAAGAATAGTTCTTGGTTATGATTGGTCCACATCAGCTTGCAAACAGCAAAAACACTATTTCCCTTATTATGTTGCACGCTTCTTTCATTTCTTCACCCAACCTTCCTTCACACTTTATCTCTCCTCCATTTTACCTTCTTTCATACTTCCATCTCTTTGCGACCCTTGACCCTTCCAAAATCATTTGATCTTCCATCTCCTTGCGACTCTTGACCCTTTCAGATTTCACATTCGATTTTGTATTTCTTATTTTTTCAGAATTCGATTTTCTAGGGTTTTATTTTAGGGGATTTTTCGTCAATTTTGTAGGGTTTTATTTTTTCAGTTTTCGAATTTCTAGGGTTTTATTTTAGGATTGCTTGGTTATTGTTAATTTCTTATTTTTTTCAGATTTCGATTTTCTAGGGTTTTATTTTAGGGATTTTTCATCGATTTTGTAGGGTTTTATTTTTTCAGATTTCGATTATTTTAGGGGATTGTTTTGGGGTTTGGATTTGCTTGATTATTATTAATTTCTTATTTTTTCAGATTTCGATTTTCTAGGGTTTTATTTTAGGGAATTTTTCGTCGATTTTAGGGTTTTTTTTTTCACATTTCGAATTTCTAGGGTTTTATTTTACGGGATTGTTTTGGGGTTTGGATTTGCTTGATTATTGTTATTTTCTTTTTTTTTTCAGATTTCGATTTTCTAGGGTTTTATTTTAGGGGATTTTTCGGATTTTTCGTCGATTTTGTAGGGTTTTTTTTTTCAGATTTCGAATTTCTAGGGTTTTATTTTACGGGATTGTTTTGGGGTTTGGATTTGCTTGATCATTGTTAATTTCTTATTTTTTCAGATTTCGATTTTCTAGGGTTTTATTTTAGGGGATTTTTCGTCATTTTTTCAGATTTTGATTTTCTAGAGTTTTATTTTAGGGGATTTTTCGTCGATTTTGTAGGGTTTTATTTTTTCAGATTTTAATTTTCTAGGGTTTTATTTTACGGGATTTTTCGTCCTTGGATTCGAATTATTTTGGGGTTTGGATTTGCTTGATTATTGTTAATTTCCAGCGGATTTTCAGATTTGTTTGATTATTGTTAATTTCCATTCGTTTTTCTAGGGTTTTATCTTTGGGGGTTTTCAGATTTCATATTTGATTTTGTAGGGTTTTATTTTAGGGGATTTTTCGTCCTTGGGGGATTTTTCGTCCTTGGATTCGAATTGTTTTGGTGTTTGGATTTGTTTGATTATTGTTAATTTCCGACGGATTTTCAGATTTGTTTAATTATTGTGAAATGTGATTCGATTATTTCGATTGCTTTGATTTAAATTTCATTTTAAGCTGAAAGTATTTCTTTTTGGATTGAGAAATCATTATTTTTTGGTAATTTTGATTGGGGTTGAATGTAACTGGACCCACAGTGCATAGTAAATCCTTTTGCACTGTTCAGATGGTTTGATTTAGATGTTGGTTTGTTGCTGTTGATGAGTTGATTTAGTTTGAATCTTCAATAATAGGTCTGCTCTTATGTGATGTGATTGTAATACGTCTTCTGATGACCTTTTAGTTTGGTGGTTTATTTTGTGGGCTTTGCATGCATTGTGAATTGGGTTAGTTGTGAGCTGTGTGTTTTTGGGCCTTATGTATGGTTTGAATTGGGTTATTTGAATTGCAGTACAGTAGGCCTGGTTTATTGCTGCTGAATATATGTATGATGGTCTTAAATGTTTTAAAAAAAGGCTTTTTAGGTACAAAATGCTTTTTCTAAAATTATGGAGATTTGGTGGTGAAAAAAAACCCCAGCTGCACTGTTTGATCCCCATGTGTGCACTGAAGACTATAACTTTTGCATTCTTCCTTGTTTTACTCTTTAGTTTTGCATAATCAGTAGCCTTGCTAATGATTTTGTATAAGTTATGAACTGGTTTACTAATTGAGTCAAAGATTTGAATGTACTTTCAAATCTTATATGTTTGACATAAAGTTAGAAGGGGAACATCAAATAAGGAAAGTATATATATTTATATTATTTATGAAAAAAAAAAGAGAGTGGAAGGAGAACATCAAATAAGGAGGATTAGGGGGTGTTTGCTGGTTACTTTTCTTAGGGGATTTTTAGATCTTGTATTCGATTTTGTAGGGTTTTATTTTAGGGGATTTTTCGTCCTTCGATTCGAATTGGATGAATGAATTTGCTGAATTTATGTTTTGGTGTTTGGATTTGTTTGGTTATTGTTAGTTTTCGATTTCTTAATATCTTAATATCTTAGTAATTTTTTATATATCTCGTAAATTATTTTTCTATTTTGATTTGTTGCTGTTTATAATTGATTTGCTTATGGTGAGTTTATTCTTTGATTCAAATATCAATGTTAATATTAATAACAATTAATAACAATCTAATAAAGGGGAGGTGTACATGTAGATGCAGAACATGATTCACATCATAAACCTTAATTCATAAATTAGTTTATAAATTAGTTTCATTACAAAAGACTAATGGGGTTTGATTATGTCTGAGTTCCGAGGTTATCATTATTTTCCTTCTGTTTATGATTTTAGGGGCTTAGTCAAAATGAATGAATATTAATTGTTGAATGAATGAAGCCTTTAGTGTAGCCTTGGTGAGAGTGCTATTTGTAAACAATGGCGATTGAATATATTTTGTTGAAGTATTTGGTTCTTTGGAAGTAAAGTATTGTATTCTTTCGATTTTTTTTATTGTTTTGGTAATACATATATAATATAACTATTGAAAAAATAAATCTACACTCATTGGTATATAGTTGGACTTCTAAAATTAAAATCTAAAACATCTAAAATGTAAGGTATTCATTGATCATTGTTTTTTGATTGAGAGTGTTATAGTTTAATGCTTAAGTTGCATAGTATTACATTTTATTGATTGAAAGATGCCATCAAATATTTTTATATAAGATCAGATCCTTTGAGTTCAGTGGCATGAACCTTTTAGCGTTGCCTTTGTTTTTATTGTTTAGAATATGTGCTATTAATGGTTGAAAAGTGGTTTTTCAGATTAAGGAAAAAACTTGAGTGATTTATATTTAACTTGTAATCGATTGTGGTTATTTATTGAATGGTTTTACTTGAAGTTTTGTATCAAATGTAATTGCAATTTCTAATTTCTAATTTACTCCATCTTATTTTAGGATTTCAATTTTCGTATGTTAAGGTCTTCATTCTGAAATTGTTGTTTCTTTTTTGAATTTTACAGTTTCACCATGGAAGAATTCAGAATTTATGCATTGAGCTTGCTTGAAAACCCTGTTTCTCAATGGTGGAGGTTGGCTAAGTCAAATTGATTTCACCAGGTTTGAATTGTTGAATTTAATTGCATCTAAATTGAATTTCAGCTGAGAGTTATAATTGGATTGGAAGAAATTAGGTTGGATACATTATAATTTGATTGGTATAAATTAGCTTAAATTAGTTACTGTTACAGTGAATGTTATTCTCCTTGCATCCTCATGTATCTGTTTCTCTATACATATAAGTTGTCCTATGTATGTCTTAGTGCTTCTAACTAGCTTTGAACAGATTCAGGTTTGCTAAGCTGAAAAAATGGTAAGCTTTTAGCAGTTTCCTTTTATTCCATGCTCTATGTCTGGTGTTTATTATGATCAGCATATCATTCAGATAGTTTAGATTTTATATGTTTAATATTATATGAATGAAAATTTTATTATATGTGTTTCATGATATGGTTTACCTTTTAATATTTGTTAATATTATTTAAAGTGTTTGTATTTTTATGATTATTTGTTTCATTCTGTACTTTATTGCAGATTTGTTAGTGACTTTTTCATACTCTATTATAACTGCAATAATTCTTATTTTCACTATTAATAGAATTATGTTGTTGTATCATCATATGAAGTGTTTGAAATTTGTGTGACTGTTTGTTTCAGTCTGACTGTTATTGCAGATTCGCTAATGAACTTAAAATGATCTACATGTGTATGGTATTATATTGTATACATATTATACATATTATTATTATTATTATACATATTATAAGTGAACCTCGATTCATTGGAGTTATAGTCTTACCTATGCTTGAGTGTGTACAGTATACTAAGCCATTAAGTAAGTTTTCATTATGGCTTTGTGGTTTAAAAAATATATTTTGTTAGACAAATATTTAGGAATTGATTGCTTGGTGTTTGTGGGAAGGTTATGGCAGGAGCACCAACTGTTGTATCTGTTGATTTTATTTCTCTATTAGAAGATATTTATCATGCTTTGGGTTATGCTCGCCCCACTTTCAGTTTAGAGGATATTATTAGAGACATAGCAAGGGTTACAATTTCTTTGCCAATGTCTGATTTCAGATACAACATTGTTGGCAATGAAAAAGAAACCTTTGAAGAGTCTTGTCAGAATGCAGCACAGCAAATGGGTGTCTTCTTGGCTGATATACATAAGCTGCAGGCTTTTGATATTAATCTTGATGTACGGGTTCAGAGTGAACGAGGTGAGCAGTTGTTCCGACTGAAGGCTGATTCATTAGAAAGGTATTATTATTATTATTATTATTATTATTATTATTATTATTATTATTATTATTATTATTATTATTATTATTATTATTATTATTATTATTATTATATCAAAATATCATATCATTTCACGCTTGCGAAAGAGTAAACTCCATCCTCCTATTCCCAAAAAAAAACAGGCAAGAACAACCTATTAGATCAGTACAATTGTAGTCCTAACTGAAACCTAAACACCCAAATTAGACGTTGCAGGTTTCATTTACGCTTTGTCCAACAGATATTGAGCAGTTGGTTGCAAAGGAACCATACAACAATAGTTAACCTCAACTTTGATGCAAGACCATTAACATCTTACAGTTGATTTTAATGCGAGAAGATTAGCATCGTACAGTTAACCCAGCCGCATCAAAAGTTTGTATTAATGCAAGAAGATTAGCATCTTACAGTTGTTATTTGGACATCTAGGAAAAAAAAAAGTGGACCTTATTTATTTAGTAGCAAATCAACAATTATACTGTTATTTAGTGTTTGTAGTTTATTTCTTTTAATTGGGTTTGAACAAGATTGAGCCTTTCTAAGTGTATTGCATTTTATTATAAATTGATTATGTTATTATTGTTGATCCTTATAATCTCTATACTGAACCTCAATTAACCTCCATCAACCTCAAAGAAGGTGCTACAGTCGTCCTCAAAGAATGACTGTCTAATCAAAAGGGAGCCCATGCATATAACAACCAAAAGTAAGGAATGAAAAAAATAGCAAGGGATAGGAAAAAATGGGGTACTTATTGATAGCTCCATGCCTTAATATGGTATTAAGTACCCTTAACATATCCTGAATGTCATTTGTGCTTTGTCCATCAGAAATCAGAGCAGTTGGTTGCAAGGGAATCATGCACCAATAGTTAAGCTCGACTTTAAAAAACCTTTGTACCAAAGAATGCTTAGATTCCTTTGTAGGCTTATTAGGGTTGATAGCACTACTATATGAGCAAACATTACTATTAGGGTTTATTTTCTCGAAGTCGTACTTTTGGGTGACACAAAGACACAAGAAATTACCTCAGTCCACTTGACTCCTTATACACTACAATAAACTCAAAAAAAAACTTGCGACAGAGGACCAACAGTATAAATATTGTCCTTTCCGTCGAATGCAGATCTCCTCGCATTTAATTTAGATGAGTAGGTCAATAATAGCTTATCAATGATTTTTCTTCGCGTAGAATTGCTTTCAGCTGATGAGTCCTTAACAGTTATCTTAACTTGCAAAAACCAGGCAAGGCTATAATATTTCGTAGCATATCAAACTTGCTAATGTGATTGTGAAGCTCAATTAGCACATTACAACATATTGGTAAAAGGTCTCATCTAAAGGTTCAATTGAAACCTTCAAATGACTCACAAGCACAGATATGCAATGACTAATGCTTCTAAAACCTGGTTTGCAAAGAACATATAGGAAAAAAATGGAAACCTTACCTTTGGGAAAAAAATGTTAAAAATTTCCACTAATGCGAGAAGATTTACATTCGATTAATGTATTTCTAAGACTTGGTCTGCAAACTAGATAGAGAGAGAAAATAATGGAAACTTTACCTTTGTTAAAAAAAACATTAAACGTTTCTATTAATGCAAAAAGATTTGCAGACCAGTTTTTAGGCGCATTAGTCATCGCAGATCTATGCTTTTAGGCGCATTAGCCGTTTGGAAGTTAAGATAGCTGCTGAGGATTCATCAATTGCAAGCAATTCTACACGAAGAAAAATTATTGATAAGCTATTCTTGACTTACTCATCTATTTTAAATGCAAGAAGATTTGCATTTGATGGAAAGGACAATAGTTATACTGTTGGTCCTCTGCCGCAAGAATTTTTTTGAGTTTATTGTAGTGTGTAAAGAGTCATTTGTACTGAGGTAATTTCCTGCTTCTTTGGTGTCATCTACAAGTATGATTTCGAGAAAATTGACCCTGATAATAATGTTTGCTTATATGGTAGTGCTACCAACCCTTATGAGCCTACAAAGGAATCTACGGATTCTTTGGTGCAAAGGTTTTTTAAAGTCGAGCTTAGCTATTGCTGCACGGTTTCCTTGCAACCATCTGTTCTGATTTCTGATAGGCAAAGCACAAATAACATTCAGTCTCTGCTAAAGGTTCTTAATACAATATTAAGGCAACGGAGTATCAATAAGTACACTTTTTCTCCCTATCCTTTCTCTTTTTTGAGGTATTGTGCGATGAGCTATTCTTTCATGCTTTACTTTTGGCTGTTATATGCATGCCCTCCCTTTTGATTACACGGACATTCCTCGAGCGAGAATGACTATACAAACTTCTTTGAGGTTAATGGAGGTTATTGGAAGTCAAGCAAATTAAAACAATAAGATATCAAACAAAGAAATAATAATCAATGGAGCCACCATTACATTAATATGCATGAAAACGCTGAAAGCTTTGACATAAATTTGTTACATAATACATCATGAGCTCTTACTATTCTTTGAATAGCTAAAATTGGTAAGCGCATTTATGAGGCTTGTCTATTATTAGTAAAGAATAACAGACAAACCCTCAAAAAATATAAGCTATATCATTGATTCTATTAAGTTACAAAACTTGCACAACATAAATCCCTTGAATTCGATAAATGTTGTTTTCTATTTTTGTTTGATCGATAGTTGATCAATTTAGAAAAGAGAGCATATTCATCGTCTTGCTCAATATTTTTGTCATATGTAGGATAGTAGTCAAATTTCTGTGATGGATATCTTCAATAATAGGTGTGAAAATTCATTGCAATTTTTTGCTCTTTTCTAATTGATTTCTCATCAGCTTTTGTCTTAATGATTGATGTGTGTATATCAAATAACATATTTGGTAATATAGTTTTATGTTATGGAAGATTACATTATCTGTGTTTGAAATTCTTAATTAGTACCAACATTTAGTAATTTCATAAGAATATTCTAAAAGACAACATTGATTTATTAAGTTTGCTTGGGTTTTCTGCTTTCATATTATACCAACACACTATTTATAGTAGTTAATGGAGAGTTTGCAGGTTCAAATCCTATTGTAGCCAAGTTCCATCGATTTACTAATTTTTTCCTTTTGCCTGATCTGCCACTAGTATTTATTAAGTTTGCTTGGGTTTTCTGCTTTCATATTAGGCGTATCAAAATATGCATCTCACTTTTTTTACAGGAGAGCAAGTGAGCCATCAACAAATTAAGAACATTAAGCCTGCCTAAGATATGCTATTAGTGGCACCGATGTTTAGCAATGCAATATGCCTAAGAACATTGAAGATGGATGATCTTTCCGGTTACTTTATAATGAGTTCTTGACAACTGCTTGTTTAGATGTACTAAATATGTATATAGTTATTTGATAATTACATAGGTATTGGGTATTTTGTCATACATAATTGTAGGTTATTAAACGTATGCATAATTATATGTATATAATGATAGTTGAAGAAGAAACCATATGTATTGAACATTTGTGTTCTTGATGATTGCTTCATAATATCTTATTATCTAAACTTTGTATTTGAATGTTATAAAATTTACTCATCACAAGTGTAATCATTAAATACTTTTCATGCAAATAGAACATTGATTTAATGTAACAAAAACGCATGAACGTTCATAAGAGACGCACATTATTGGCATTAGCATCATTATTTTGGGGCACCGCGCGCTTAGCGTGCAGTGTCACAACTAGTAATCATAAACAATTATAATATAAAGTCTCAAACATGTGGGAGATTACACTATCTCTCCATAGTTTTCAGTTTAATCAATGATAACTGGGTAATGGTGGGAGACATAAATCAAATTGAGAATACCTCACAAAGAGGAGGGAACCAAACTATTTCTAGTTTACAACACTTCCTTGATTTCAAACAACAAAATAGCTTACTCCCAATTCCGTTCACTGGTAAAGTTTTACATGAACCAACAAAAGACACAATGATGACACCATTTTTGAGTTACTGGATAGAGGTTCTTGTTCTAATACATGGTTTAATAATAATCTAACAACCAATATCTTGAACTTACCAATTCTAATCTCGCACCACAGCCCAATAATGCTAGATTCAAGGCCAATAATGCGCGACAAAAACAAACTTAAAAGTTTGGTGCTTGGGTTTTGCACCTCATGAAAACAGGCCCACTACTTGAAGCTCAATGGAACCAAATGTTTAATGGTCAAGCAAGTTTTGTTTGCAAAGGAATTTGGGCTTGGTATTGAGGACAAAAAAACACTAGGCTTTGGACTTTGCGAAGTAACATAAAATTCAATGGACTGGCATCTTGCCTAACTTAACTCATGATCAACAACACTTGGGCTCTCTAGTTACTCCATCTGTTGTCTATGCTCAACAAGATCAACTATAGCTTCACTTGAGAATTAAAAACTCTTATTGAAAACAGAGAGTAAGGATTAACTGGGATACAAAAGGTAATACTCCCACTTCTAATTTCTACAAGTGTGCTTCCACTTGAAGAGAAAGAATCGAAATTGGCCTTGTCCAAGACACAGCTGGCAACTGGTTCAATGATGTATCTTAGATTCAACAGGTATTTGCAGCACATTTCTCTGCTTTTCTAGTGCTACCAACAACAAATACATTTGTAGCAATGGAAGGGCTAATGGATAGGTGGGTACAAGACTTATCATACCTTTATGAATCACATATCCTGGAGCTTACGCGCCTTTTATCAACAGAAGATATCACACAGGCAATGTTTTCAATGAAACCTAATAAATTACTTAGTCTGGATGGTTTCCCACCTCTTTTGTTCCAACACACGTGGCCACTGGTTTCTGAGGGTATTTGCAATGTTATCCACAGATTTTTCTAGGGTGTACACATGCTCAAAGAAATTAACCATACTTATATCACTCTCATCCCGTAAGATAAGACATCCTCCAAAATTCCAAAGTGACCTAGTTTAGACCAATCAATCTTTGTAATACAACTTATAAGGTGATAGCAAAATGTTTAGTGCGTTGTTTAAAACCTATTTTGAAGAAATTGGTGGTTGACTCACAACATGCTTGTTGTTTCTATAGGAACACTGCAAGAGGGGGGGGGGGGTGAATTGCTGTGTGGAACTTGTATGCGGAATTTAAACTATTTTGAGCGAATTAAAGAGTACGAGTGATATATTTATGAGAAAAACTTCCTTGGCCAAGGAAGAAAACTCCACTTCTATTATAGGCCTGTAACAGCTATTACAACCTATATTCTCTAATTTCCCTCGTAAGTTCCTGTAGGAACTTGATTCTCAATTCTCACTCTTTATCTCTCGCTTCTCTTTCTCTTTTTCTCCACTCTTCTCTAGTTCTCACACTTCTCCTTTTCTCACTAATTACAACTCAATTCTGACTCTAATACATTGAAAAGACCTTTTAAACTGGACTGGAACAACAACATCAAAACATGTACTCGTTAAATACTCAATGTGTTCTCTGATGTTCGTCTCTTCTTCTTCTGAATTTCTTGGAGTATTTATAGAATGGTTCTGGCTTGTAATCTTCAGTCTTCAACCACGTTCTTTGCTCATCCACAACTCCATGATTTCTTCCACTATCCCAAGTATGTAGACCAGGAGAATAGGCCTTTTGACTTGACTAATTTAACCGCTTTATTCTTGCCCATGAACCCATGACTTTATTCCTACAATCTAGGACGCTTAACAACATTTCTTGACTTGTTAAAAACCCTAGATGCCGTTTTTATTCTTCAGCAAAATCAGCCCAATAAATTAACCTAGACCACTTCGTAGGATAGATTCGTAACTTGCTTTTAGATTTGATGTTCCAATCTGATTTGAGTCTCCAATGTAATTACTAAGTTCCTAGAAGATTATGCTTATAATCTTCTTGGAAATTCTCTTCTCTTTACCAAGACACTTCATGTGGATGTCTTGACTTTGTTCGCCTGTTCCTGTAGGAACTTCTCGCAGCTTGTTCCTACATAACTGTGTTACTAAGGAACTTCTTTTCTTTCTTCTGTGTTCCTTTGCAATATTCTGCCTAGGAACTTCTCCATGAACTTGGTTGTTTAGCTTGTTACGTTCCTTCAACATTGCTCTAAGTTCCTTACACTTTGAACCTGTGAAATCTCATAGGAACTCAAAGTATATATTAGTTAAGCTTGTTTGTGTTAGTCATCATCAAAACTTTACTCTCAATTCATGAGTCAACAATGCTTTTGTTCAAGGGAGACTAATGGCAGATTCAAATTTTCATGGACATAAGCTCAATCATTGGGTCAAACGGAAAAAATAGGGTAAACAATGACTTAGTTTGCTCAAAGTGGACCTCAGCACAGCTTATGATAGAGTGAATTGGGATTCCTTTCTCAAAATTCTCTGGTCTATGCGATTCCCCAATTACTTGGATTAATTAAATCTTAGAATGCTTCTCTACGGTTTCTTATAGTGTCCTGCTTAATGGGTTCCTAACTCCAACATTCAAACTGACGCGAGGTCTGCGACAAGGAGACCCCCTCTCTCCCTATTTGTTCATCTTGGTCGTGGAAACTTTGGTTACTAGGTTATAAAAGCTTCAACAAATGAGGCGCATTTTGAGGATAATAATGGGTAGGAATTATCATCCTATTAATCTATTTTTTGCCTCAAAGTAAATCTCCAGTCTGTTACGTTTCTGAGGCACACCTTAGACGAAAACTGTGTTGTTTAAGGGTAAATGATCAACTATGACAAATCAAATATTTTGTTTAAACCCAACACTTCGACAAGATATCGAAAATTCCTGACTCGTAGACTACAAGTTTCTAAGATTTCCTATTTCGGGAAGTAGTATATGGGTGTTCAAATGGGCGTTGATGGGAGGTCATCTCATTGTTATAATGATATAGTGGAAAAAATTAGGAGTACAATTAACTCATGGAAGCATACCAACTTGTTTCAAGGAGGAAAACTAATTCTAATTAATACAATCCTCCTCTCCATGGCTTCTCACATCATGTCCATCTATTACATCCCTAAGAAGGTCACGAAACATATCACTTCAGAAGTTCTCACATTTTTTTTTTGGAAGACTAGCAAGGATCATATGCCTTACTATTGGAAGAAACACCAACTATTACAAAGTCAATAGTGGTCTAGGACTCCGTAATTTTGAGAATCTCAATAGATGTATCCTTTTCAAACAAGCTTGGCGACTTCATAGCCAGCCTCATATGATGGTGTCCAAACCTTTCCGTGGGAAATATGGGAAAGATCCCGTAAAACTTGCAATAGCTGGGAAAATCCCAACTTCAATTTCATGGTGTGGAAGAAGTATAGTTCGAGCTACAAATTTTTCCTTCATGGTGTTTGAACACGAATAGGAAGGGGAAATACAATCCGTATACAAGATCATGTGTGGAAGAATGGAAATCAATTTGATATCAGGTTGGATCAGAGGAATAATCTCCCAAACCCTGTGATGATCTTCGATCTTATTACGTCTAAGAGACAATGGAATGTGAGCTTAATTTGGAGAAAATTCAAACCGAGGACACCACAAAAATACTCAGTACTAGGGGTATTCAAAATACCCGATCCAGATTACCCGACCACCCGCTTCAAATTTTCGGGTTTTTTTGTTAACATTTTTAGTTTTCCCGTATCGGGTAATGGTAATGAATTTTTTCTGGGTACCCGAATACCCGCTAAAACTTTATTTCCCCAGAGGAAAGAAAACCATGCAATGCACTGATATTCTTTGTTAGCTTTTAATTTGTTTGACATTGTTGATTTGCTGCTACTACTGCCTCTTTCATTACATTAATTTCTTCTCTTCCTTATACTATATACAAAGTACTAATGATTCCTCTAGCTATTGCTTCCCTTACCTTGCTAGTCACTGCCTCGTTCATTTCTTTTTCATTTCATCTGCTCAATGTTCACTTTCTGTCTCTCGTCATATTTACAATTATATAATATATCCTAGTACAATAATTAATATTACTAGACTTTAGCCTAAACTACATTCTATTTTTTGTAATGTAAATATGTAATTAGGTCTTATAATAATAATGATGAAGGTTGATATTTTTAATAAGTTTTGAAATTTAATGCTAATAACTCAGGCACCCGCATACCCGACCCGCCTAACTCGAGTATCCGATCCGAGGGTACCCAAATTTTCTGGGTAGGTAATGGGTAGTGAAATTCACTACTCGTATATTCGGGTATCTACTTTTTCGTGTACACGAAAACGCGGGTACCCGCTAATAAACACCCCTACTTAAAACTGCTTATAGATTCATTCAAGAAAGAGAAAATCATCCTTGTTCGCAGCACACCGTCTAGAAAACACTTTATACTTCAAACCTACTTCCAAAGTGGATGGTATTCTTATGTAAGCTACTATCGAAAGCTCTACCTTTGGTAAAAGACTTAGCAAACGACAAATCTCCACCACTGGAAACTTTTTCTTGTGTAAGAAAAATAATGAATATTCTAAGAACTTGTTTCGAGATTGTGATATTATAAGGAGGATCTAGGAGTGTGGGCTGTTAGGTATACGCCCACAGAAACCATCTTCTCTTTCGTTTGCAAATTGTGTTATCAACTTCTTATCCTACTTCATTTAACGAGATAAACAGTTTGACCAATCAAACCTTACTACTACCTTTATGTCGATCCTCTAGGCCATTTCAACAAAGCCACTCCTAACCCGGAGACTATAATGGAATTACAACAGATACATTACCGCCGTTGGACTACAACTCTTCGACGGTCTCGAAAATGAAGACCTTGTTACATTGCCTGCTGTTGTTGCACCAACCATGGAAAACCAGTATTGGGTTCATGGTATTATAGTAAAAGCCAAATTCTTTTACCCAAATCTGTAAATTAGGTGCAGGCTTGGCGGACTTTTCTCAAACCGGACCTAAAAATGACAAAATTAAGTGTCTAAAGTCCATGCAAATAAGTTTTAAGTATCAAGTCGAGTCGGGCCAAGCCAAACCCAAATTCAGCAAAGTGTGCCTTGTTCAAAACACGCAAAAAAGTGGGTCGAATCAGGCTGGACTAATTTTGTTCAAATCTAATTTTTTTTTAAGTTGGTATCTCGCAAAACCAAATTGTTAAAATATCCCATCTTACAATATTTCAAAAATGAAATATGCAAGTACAAAAGGAAACAAATACAAATAATTTTTCCTTCCTTATATGTATATATATATATATATATGGTCCAAAACCGGACTTCAACCTCCAAAATTAACTAAAGTTGATAACCTCACTATTCTCATTTCATCAATATATTTTCTCTCTCATTTCCTTCTTATCAATCATTCTTTCTACTCTCTTTTTTTTTTTTTTTTCTTTTCCCCGTTTTCTCTCTCTTCCTTAACTCCCGTTTTCTCTCTCTTTCTTCTTCCTCCAATCATACATCACAACACTTTTTAATTTATTTTGTTTTATCATTTTTTTAATTTCATTCAAGTGAAAAAAAACAAACAACAACAAATTCTAGTGAGAGAAGCAATCGTTTTAAAGAGTAAGACCAAAAATTAAAATAACCCATTTTCATATGATTATTATTATATAAAAAAAATAAAAAAAAATAAAAAAATAAAAAATACCCAACAAATTCTCTTTCTTCACGTCTCTAATTATTTTCTCTTGTTTTCTTTTGTGTCCTTCTTTCTCAAAGATCAGTTTTTTTTTTTTTTTTAAATTATTATTAATTGTTTTCTTGAATTTCGTGTCAAATTTGTTTCTTGGGTTTTTCTTATTTGCATGTAAATTCAATCAAATGTTCTTCATTTTTCTCTGATTTTTTGTTGGTTTCTTTTTTTTAATTTTTAATTTTTTTTTGTTTACTCAGTTCACGAGTTCGTTGACCTGTCTAAGGTAAATTAAAAATTTCTCCTTTTTTGAATTTTGATTCATGTGATTGTTTGTTTCTGTAATGTGAATTTGCCCCACTTTGTTATTTTTCTGAAATTCAGCAATTTTTGTCTTTAATTTTTGTTGGGGTTTTTATTAATTTGAACTTTAATAGTAGATTGTGTTAGTTTTTAATTTATGCATACTTAAAAAAATTTGCCCTTTTGTTTAATTTTTTAATTTTCGGATTTTTTTGGGTGATCACAATTATGGAAGCAAACTAGAGTTATTTGGTTTCCCACTATTTGTTATTATTATCCAAAAATAATAAATAAAAATTAAATCTTTTTATTTTTTCTATTAATTTTATTGAAATATATATATTAAAATGGTATTTGATTGTCATGTGTATGATCCATGTTGTATTCATGTATATGTTAAATATGATATTAAGGGGTTTTGAATAATGTAATGGTTTTTATATAAGGATGTTGTTACTTGAAAGTTTAAGCCACTTGTCTTTCCTTAGAATTGAAAG
This sequence comes from Suaeda aralocaspica, assembly GCA_016808085.1. NCBI lineage: Eukaryota > Viridiplantae > Streptophyta > Magnoliopsida > Caryophyllales > Amaranthaceae > Suaeda > Suaeda aralocaspica. Next base: position 426,172 of record PYUH01000061.1, on the reverse strand, counting down.
ACCTGTTTTTTTGGGTGTTTGTGTGTTAAGATACCTTGTTTGACTTTGCATATATTACTATTACTTTCCTTGATCAAGTGGTACAATTGATGTCTCTTGCTTGAAGTTTTAGTTTCTTTGATCTGCTATTTGGGTTTGTAGTTTTGCTTGGAACCCTATTGAAAAACTTAGTTAGTTTTCTCTTTAGCATTATGTATTTTCTAGCATATGTTAGGGTTGTTGATTTCAATCTGTGTTAGGATTCAAAGGGTTTGATCTGCTATTGTTGGTGTTGACTCGGACTCGGAACTCGTAGGCTGTAGCTTTGGGTGTGTGTGTTTGTGTGTTTGTTAGTTGGAATATAGATTGATCATGACTGCTATATGTTGGTAATTTGATGAAAATGATGATTGAAGCTTTGATCTTTTATGCCAAAGATCGATTCGTGATTCTGTATGCATGTAAATGATGCCTGATCAAACAAACGTTTCGTGCTTTATAAAAATGATTCCTTTTTTTGTGTAGTTGCATGTAAAGTGATAGAGCTTGATTAATTGTTGAAACAATGTTAAGTTGCCCATATTGAATGTTTTCGACCTTATGGAAGTTAGATTGATCAATTTAGTTATATAGGTTTTCTTTTTCTGGTTTTGTAAGATACGGATTTTTCTGTGGTTGCTTATTTGTTTGCATTTTGAAGTATGTTTGATTAGCGAATCTTGTAGCCTTGTAAGAATAATAGTTGTATTATGCATTTATTGAATTTTGGAGTAATTCCCTATCTTATGTGCTTGAAGGTTGAGTAACTTATTTATTTGTCATCTTTAAGTGCTGATCGGTTGATATGGTTTTCTTTATTGGCAGAGACTAATTAGATGGTTCAGCGGGGTGAAGATTCCATTCTAGGTATATTTTTTTAAATAGTTAACCTTGCTAGAACATTTTAAGATTGTCTTTTGTTTGATACTTGCAATATGTGGATATTGTAGGTTCGTGGAAGATTCCGTCAGTGGGTAAGCCAACAGAAATGGGAACTGGTCCATGGAATATCCGGCAAAATGCTGGGTACCACAACGCAAACGACACTTCTTTATTTTCCAGCTCATTGCCTGTACTTCCTCATGAGAAGTGTAAGCTTGCTTGCTCTACATGAATCAGTTTGTTATCTTTTCTGTTTATGGAGTTCTGATTTTACTGCTTATGTGCAGTAAGCATAAATGATCCTAGAAATGGTCGACAAGTTGTTGATGACGGTGCAGCTAATCTGAATAAAGTGGACACAGATGTTGAGGGAGATGACTCACTAGATGATGATATTGTAAACCAGACAGCTGGTTTTGTGCTTCCTGGTGATGAAGACGAACTTTTTGCTGATATTGCAAATGATTATGAGTTTACAGCAGCACCTAGCCAGTTCGACGATTTGGAGGAGGGTGATTTTTTTGGTAACTTGGGAGGGATGGAGTTGGAGAATGATGTGCAGGATAACTTGAATCTAGATATGTCAAGGATCAGCCTCTATGATGCAAATGGTAATGGAATGATTCAATATGGTCCTGCAAATAGTGTCGGAGCTATAGCTGGAGAACATCCATATGGGGAGCATCCTTCTCGAACCCTCTTTGTCCGTAATATTAATAGCAATGTTGAGGATTCTGAATTAAAGAACCTTTTTGAGGTAATTATTAACTTTTGGATTACTTTAGTCGACCTTCAAACTTTGTTTTACCCTCCGTAGTTTCATACCCGTCTTCTCGTGCAACCTAGAGTGTTTCTTTCTTCATTATAAGAATTGGATATGACAAGTAACTTTTAGAATCTAGTGCTTGGTTTATTTCTCAATTGATGCTTTACTATCTGCTGCAAAATGTAATTGTTTGCTGGCTTTGGTTGTAACTTGGGCGACTTAGTTATAAAAATCTATTAATATTGGCAAGAAATTTGAAACAACCTAGTCTAGGTGAGTGCATATATATCTTAGAAAACTTTCCAATTAATCGTCTTGATATGCTTATCGACAGGACAAAGATGTAAATAGTTTACAAACTAGAGTACAAGAGAGAAACGTTTTGGAGATTGCCAGCCTATAGTTCAATAATGTAATTGTTGTAGTTCACCAAGCCAGGTTTTTTTCCAATTGAAGTGAAACAGTGGGTTATTCCGTGATGTGGTACTTGATACCGTCCTCCTTTAAGAACCAACTTTTACTTCTCTCTCTTCCTAGCGCCTACTGCTTTCTTCTTCAATTGTTGCAGAGTGGTACACGGTACACCTTTATCTCTCCTCCAACAACCGCTAGTCTCTCTTCCAACTTGCCCCCTTCATATTTATCTGTTATTGCAGAAACAACTGCAACATTTTGATGGCAATACATTACTAAGCTTGTTTTCCTATTAGGTTCGTAGAGCAGTACACCTTTATCTCTCCTCTAACAAGTAACAACAACTTCCTTTTCTCTCCTCCAACTTGCCCTCTTCATTTTCATCTATTGTTGCAACAGTTGGAAATGGCAGCAACATTATGTGATTGTTGGCTATACATTGCTATGATTTTTTTTCCCTCTTCTGTTAACAGCTTTAATTTAGAGTTATCGTCTAATTCTGACTGCTTTGCCACTGGAATTCACCTAAATAAGTTTAAGTATAAAAGGAGAGAATGGGGAAGAAGAGAGCTGAATTCCATCATGGAAGGAGGTTGTGGAGGTGAACAAAGATCCAACAGTTTTTGATGGTATCAACAAACTTTCACTGTTGATTCTAATCACTAAATATCCACTTGATTGACAAAATTTGTTGATCGTGGGGATTTATGGCAGCCTCTCCATATATTCTATTCCTTTTCAACTTCTTTTTGGTGGACTTTCTAAAGATTCTGGACCATCCGGGCAAATTATTGTATTTATTGCTATTTGTCATCTGTTAGTATGTTTTTCTATCAGTCAAAGATAGTATCCCTCATGCTTCATTAATTGTAGTCTTTAGCTGTTATTAAAAGGTATGAAGTGTACACCTGTTTTTTTAATGTAACTTCCAAGATATTGTAGTTTGGTTTTGTTTTGGTTAATGTTAGATACTTTGCTACTTGTAAGTGTGATCTTCTTTCCACTGTATTCTTGCCAAGTAATGTGTTCTTTAAACCTCCATGTTTGCTAATATTTACTTTTCTTTTGGTTGTCATTGTTTGCAACAGCAATATGGTGATATTCGAACTCTGTATACGGCATGCAAGCATAGAGGGTTCGTGATGATATCTTATTATGATATTCGTGATGCAAGATCAGCTATGCGGGCATTACAAAATAAGCCACTGCGTCGAAGGAAACTTGACATACACTTTTCAATTCCCAAGGTTCTAAAAGTTTTTCTTACTCTTTTTATAAACTTTTCTGTTTTTGCAATCATGAAATATCTAAGATCTTCATTTACTCTTTTATAAACTTTTCAGGATAATCCATCCGAAAAAGATGTAAATCAGGGAACTCTGGTGGTGTTCAATCTGGATCCATCTGTTTCAAATGAAGAACTGCGCCTCATATTTGGGGCTTATGGAGAAGTTAAAGAGGTGATCAAACTCTCTTTTAAATTTGCTTTTTGATTCTTTGGTATACTAACAAACTTTTCTATTTCTCCCTCTCCTGAGACAGATAAGAGAGACACCCCATAAGAAACACCACAAGTTCATAGAGTTTTATGATGTCCGTGCTGCAGAAGCAGCACTCAGGGCATTGAATAGGAGTGACATAGCTGGCAAACGCATAAAGCTTGAACCAAGCCGTCCTGGTGGGACTCGTCGAAAGTGCGTAATTTTCTGTTTACCATTTTGGCTTTCAGGAATGACGTTTTATTCAATATGTGAACTTATATGAGAGAGCTTTAATTTCACTTGTTCCCATCCTTTTCATGGATTAGAAAAGTTGTCGTTTTTTGTATATCTGTGCATGGAAATTTCAGTTTATTTTGTTCTTGGGAAGCAAGAAATAAACTGAATTTAAAGCTGAATTTAAAACTGAATTCCTAGTTGTCGTTTTTTGTATATCTGTGCATGGAAAAGAATGTGCATTTAGGGAAGGAATACCTAGTCACGAAGAGTTTGATTATGAAAATAATCATAATTATTTTGCTGCATCTTAATTATCACTTGTAGTCATTGATATATAGCTTTTGGCAAATAATCCCACTCTTCGTAACTAGGAATTCCTTCCCTAAATGCGCATTCTCCTCATTTCTTCTTTCCATCTTTTGTTTTTACCCTGAATTTCCTTTCCACGATTGTAATTGTTGTTACTGTGGTATTGGAATGATATGCTTTCAATTCTTTTTCCCTGTGCTTTTTTAGTTCTTAGAGTAAAAGTGGTTGATATATGTTCGGTTTTTCTAATTCAATTATGATTGCTAGTTATTTAGCTGACGGTTTTCTCTACGAATGGGGGGATTTATTGCCATGTTTGTTGTAGATATGATACGGTTACTCATTATTTTGCTTAGATTCTAGTGTCCGTATTGATCGAATTTATTGACTTGTAGTGTTTTATTTATTTTTACACGAACGCTTATTTTTGGGCATAGGTTCCACACTTAAAAGAAATTGTTATCAACTTGTCATTAAGGATTAAAAGTTGCTACTTATTCTAGTTAAATACATTATAATAGCTTGTGTTGTTGCATTCTCTGATCATTTATCCTGCTCCCATTTTCACCTGTATGATGATAATGTGTCAGTTACTCCGGAATCTGAGGATCTAGCCTGTAATTAAATATCTTGTTTATACATTATTATCATGAATTAAGCTTTGACACTACTTGTTTTTCCAGCTTGATGCTGCAATTAAACCAAGAGCTTGACCATGATGAGCCCCGCTTTCGGTCTCATGTGGGCTCCCCGATAACCAACTCCCCTCCTGGTAATGTATTACCGGTTTCTTGTGATTAATTGCATACACAGAATTCTTCCAAATTCTCAATGCTAATATTTCCTTTTGACATAGCAGGTAGTTGGTTACAGCAGTTAAGCAGTCCTGTTAAACATAACTCAGTGCATACTTTTAGCAGATCCCCTGGATACAGGACAATGAGCCCTACAACCAATAACCATCTTACTGGACTGGCCTCTATATTGCACTCCCAAGCATCTGGCTCACCAAAGCTTGCACCAATTGGTAAGGAGTTTGGCAGGGGAAGCCATGTTGAGCAAATGTTTGGCAATAATTCTGACCAGCGAACCAATCTACACCCTCCCCATTCATTTCCAGAGCTGAAGTTAGGTGGAGGCCAGTTATCTGGGTCCTTGTCTTCATTTGGTGCATCTACTTCAAATGGATCCACCATCGAGACATTATCTGGCCCCCAATTTCTTTGGGGAAGTCCCACCACTTACTCTGAGAATTCAAAGTCAGCTGCCTGGCCCACACGTTCAGTGGGTAACCCTTTGCTGTCTAATGGACATCGACAAGGGTTTCCATACTCTAGTCGACATGGTCCCTATGTTAACTCAGCACAGCATCATCAGCAGCATGTTGGATCTGCTCCTTCTGGTATTCATCATCTGGAAAGGCACTTTGGCTTTTTCCCAGAATCGCCAGATGCATCATATATGAACTCTGGTGGTTTTGGGGGCTTGAATGTAGCTCCTAGCAATGGTAATTACATGATGAATGCTGGACCTCGATCTGCAATGCATGCTGGCATTCAAGGAAACATGTCTGAAAGTAATTCTCCCAACTTTAGGCTCATGTCTTCACCAAGACTTAGTCCTGTATTTCTTGGTAATGGCCCATACCCTGGACAAGCTGGTGGCTTAGAGCCGGATCGTAGCCGCAGTCGAAGAATGGAAAGTAATACTAATCAGGTTGAAAGCAAAAGGCAATTTGTATTAGATTTGGAGAAGATTGCCAATGGTGAAGATACCAGGACAACATTGATGATTAAGAATATTCCAAACAAGTAAGTTTGCCAATTCCATACTTCATGAACATTTTTCTAACATTTTTTTTGACTTATAAGCTTCTTTGCCATGCATCTAGGTATACTTCAAAAATGCTGCTAGCTTCTATTGATGAGTGTCACAAGGGCACTTATGACTTTATCTATTTGCCTATAGATTTTAAGGTAACTTTGTCGTTGGTATGAAAAGAAAAACTAAGTTTCAAATTCAATTCTAGTAAAGCTTTGCTTATATCTCTGGCTAACTAGATTTGTTTGAATTGATATCTGCAGAACAAGTGCAATGTAGGTTATGCTTTTATCAATATGTTATCTCCATCACACATAATCCCGTTCTATGAGGTACTACCTTTCTGTTTTAATTGCTTTCATGGCAATCCCTATGTTGTGGTCTCACTTGCGGCTTTGACACAATTTTTAGCATTTTATTATTTGATGCTGTGATGTCTTCTTGAAATTTCTGTTTGATAAAGGGACTGAGACAAGAGTTGGATGGTACACGTTTTTAAAGAGACATTGTAATGAGGAGAGGTAAAAAAGAGGGGATTATGAGTTAGAAAGAGAGAGCGATAGATATAACTCATTACCAAATGTTTAAATCAATGGGAAATTCTAGAAAAGGAAAATGTAGCAATCAATGTAGAACTGAGGAAGGATATTAAAGTAACTACTTTCATGTATATATATTGCAATTTTCCTTTATGTTTCCCTACCTCTAACATGGAAAATTTATTATTCTCGTCATTAATTTTTAGTCTAATTTACTGTGATACAGGCTTTTAACGGGAAGAAGTGGGAAAAGTTCAATAGCGAAAAAGTTGCTTCCTTGGCATATGCTCGTATCCAGGGAAGAAATGCCCTTATTGCCCACTTTCAGAACTCTAGCCTGATGAACGAAGATAAGCGTTGTCGTCCAATTTTATTCCATTCAGAGGGCAATGAAGTTAGTGAGCAGGTGTGTTGCTTTTAGTCAGCTGAGTTAAATAAATGGTATTTTGTCTTTTTAAGTTGCAAATGCTTTGTGAGAGATTCAATTTTGTAATACCTACTTTGGCATTTGAATTCTTCTTTGGAACTTCCAATTTTTTTTTTAAATCATGTCGTCTTCATTACTTTTTTCTTCTTGATTCATATCTCTTTGAACTGGTCTTTCTTTTGTAGATCCTCCAGGAGCATCTGCCTTCAAGTAGTTTTAATGTACAGTTACTTCAGCCAAATGGGTCAGAGGAAGATGAATTCACTGGTGACACTGGAAACGAAGGTCCAGAAGAGAAACCTGACAATCTTTTGTAGGAGTAGAAATGCCGCAGCATAACTATACTCCAAGGCTGGATAATCTGTGCTAACTTTCTCGTACATATGATGATGTTGAAGTGTACAAATTAGGAAGAGGTGGACAAAAAATGGTTAAAAGGATGTTGGAATATCTGTTTCATGTTTTGGGATCCGTACTCGTCTTTTTTGCATGAAAGATCTGTAACCAGTTGTGGATTTTGCAGATGATATGCAGGCCTCTGAAGACTGTAGTGTTGGAAGTAACTTTCTGTTTTATTTTCTGAAAAAAGGTTGTGTCGGCTGTTAAGTGCCCAAAGGCTGTGAATAGTCTGCCCCTCAGGTCTTTTTTTCTTACGTTGGGGTGTTTATCAATTTTTATTTTTTGCGATTTCTGAGTCGGATCAAAATTGTGCATATATGATATCCGTGACTCGGTCTGTCTTATGGGTTCGAAGTGTATTACTTTTGAGGATTATGTTGTTAATGCTATTTAAAAGCCTTGTACAGTGGGGGAAGGACCATTGTCATGGACTCGTGGATTAACCGAGTCTTTGAGACTAATATATGAAATATTTACTTTTATGATGTTTGCTCGTTTTTGCCGTTTTTTCCCTTTCATTTTCTGATGTGCAGTATTTAGAAAGCTGTTTCTGCTGACACTACTTTTAGTTAGTTGGAAAAAGAAGACTAGATGCAAGAAAGTACAAAGTGCAAAACTACACTTTGGCAAGTTGTTATAGCAACTGTATTTGCATTCTTTGTTGCTGGCCTGTTGCTAGAGATTGACACTAAAGGGCCAAAGGCTTTGGCACTAAGGGTTTTAGAGTTGCCATTTAATCGAAAGATCGGTCCTCTATCTATTATGCAATTAGAGAAGAAAGGTGAATAAAAGATGTAGTAGAACTCTCATTTGCATCTTCATCTATATTCATTAGTTGATCACATATATGTACGAAAACTTGAAAAAGAGTTGGACAATAGAAGTGAAATATACGTACAATAATTTGATACTTGGTACAGTGGATTCTGTAAAAACTTTATTAAGTAAAATCACGTCAATATAAACCTAGTGAAGAGAAAAAAGTGCAACATCTTCATGTTAAACTACAACTATGATGGTTCATCAAAAACCTAACGTGAGACAAAACAACAATTATGGAAAAGGAGTAATTTGCGTTTTTTTTTTTAATGAATACTATTAACTAAAGTAAAATCCATCCTAACCTTTATGAATACTATTTTTTTTTCAAGTTTCCTAGAAGTGATTTGTCTATTTCTCACCTTTTATTTGCTGATGGCCTCCTCCTCTTTGGGAAAACAAACCATAAAACTCTCACTTCTCTCCAGGATACCCATGATATCATTACTTCAACATTTCTAGTCAAACAATGAATAGCACCAAAAGTAAGCTCCGTTTTTCCCAACAACCCCATAGATGTAGATTAAAAAAGACCCTTTATTCATATTTTAGGTACGTACTTGGGTTTTGCTTTGACCAACAACAAACCCTCTTCTAATCAACTCCAAAACATCAACCAAACTTATTCTAAGTTGGAAACCTAGAATTCTAGCAAAGTTTGTTCTCATCCAAAGTACCCTCTCTACCATCTCATCTTATTCCAAATGTATGTTCCTTCCCTTAAAAATGCACAAACAAATAGTCAATCTCTGGTTAAGGTTTCTCTAGAATGCTAAGGAAGCTTCACTCCCATAACAGTCTAGGTCCAAAGTTATTGCAGCAACATATTTCTCCCATTCAACCTTTCCTACCCCCTTTCATAAGTGATCTCACTTTTGGAAATTTGTTAGTAAAGGATGGGAGTTGTATTCTAAATTCCAAGCTTGAACAATATGAGATGGATCTCATATCCTCTTTTGGGAAGATGATTGGACTGGATTATGTCTTTTGAGGAATGTGGTACAAGGCCCTTTAGATGAGAGTGATCAAAACATCCTCCTAAACAATGTATCAAATCGACAACCAACCTTTTCTTGTCTAGTGACATATGTGGTCCACTTCTTCTTACAATTTCTTCAATAGCATGTTGTGATCGATGTTGTATGGTTTAAGTTCTATTGAGATAAGTCCTCCCCTACTAGGAGTTGATTTATGCTGTAAAAACCATCAAGACATTATTTTTGCTTAATGTTTGTGTGGCTTTTTTTTTTTTTTTTTTTT
>PYUH01000061.1:352377-415426 GCA_016808085.1 Suaeda aralocaspica | reverse complement strand
CGTCTTACAATTTCTTCAATAGCATGTTGTGATCGATGTTGTATGGTTTAAGTTCTATTGAGATAAGTCCTCCCCTACTAGGAGTTGATTTATGCTGTAAAAAACCATCAAGACATTATTGTTGCTTAAGGTTTGTAGTGGCTTTTTTTTTTTTTTTTTTTTTTTTTTTGGTTTATTGCTCCCTTTTTTTTGGATTTGAATATAGCAGAACAAGCAGAAGATGATCGATGAGGACTGGTTGAAGATAAGAAAGGCCGGTGGTGATATCGTACACTTTTGATGCCTGTTGCAGTGGAAGAAGAGGAAGAGAAGAATGGTGGAAAACAAGATAAGCTCCTATATTTCACTGCATCAGCCTTGCAACATTTTTTTCCCAGTAAAAAACAGTAGGAAGATCAAGTTTTCATCACCATTGAAAGGTGACTTTTGTAATGTGGTATGTGTTGAATATGAAAATAATTGTAAGGTTTAATGCTTTTAAAGGATAAGGAAAGTTTAAATATTGAAATCCTTAATGTAGAGGGAAATTTGAAATGGTGTGAAAATTTTAAAATTAGAGGGAAATGTAAAGGAAGACTAAAAGAAGAGGTTGAAAATCAGATTTTCCTTCCTTTTGGTACTCTTCTTTATCACCTTTTCTCTCTCTTCCTTTTATCTAATCAGGTGCCCTTCTTTTACTAATTAACTTTAAAGAAAAATGTCTAGGAGAATGTGCCACAAAAAATATTGTAAATTTGATGGACCGCAAGTAGTAAGAGTAATCAATTGAAAGATGTTGTCCTATATTAATTTCCAAGAGTTTTGTTTTTGCAAATTAAAATAAAAATCTTTGTTTAATTTATCGATGGTAGATGAATATAGTTATGGGAACGAGAATTTGAGCTTATGGCCTATGGGTTTGCCAAAGATTAATTCGATGGAATCACGTTGGGTGTATAATGTTCACAATGAATCAGAGATCGAAGCTAATGATGTACAATATGGAATTGCACGATGCAGAAGATGATCGTGTGGCGGTGTGTTCTTAGTTTTTTTTTCTTTAGACTACAAACTAAAAAGGGTATTGAGCCAACCCATTTGACAGTTAGACAATCTAACTCAATACTAGTATCAAGTGACCTGAATGATCCTTTTTTTTCATCAATAGATTTTTTGCTTAACTCTCTAAAAAAAACTTACTGAACATTTCCTCAAAAATAATATTGATACTCGTCCATCTAATGCTCTATTCTTCTCATCTTATTTTTACTTATTTTCAGCAAAAAATAAATTAAGTTTAGCAAAAATAAATTTAGATACGTAAAAATAAATTTAGTTCAGCAAAAAAATAAGTTCAAATAAATAAAAATACAAAAATAAGTTGACGAGGATAGACTTAAGTACCCTCACAATTATACCCTCACAAAAACCAATGCTAATATCACTACATCAATAGACGTCATTTCCCCCACCTTCGTCATTCTCCTCCTCACATTCCACAAAACAACACGTGTCAGCCCACAACCACAAACAAATCACAACATTCCACGTGTAACAATCTAACCGGATAAACCCATCTACCAAAACACCAAATCTTAACCGTTCATTTTCCCTCAACAAAAAGTCAGACTATCATCACCTGACTATTCCCAACTTCGGAACCTTTAAGTCTTTCTCTCTCTCTCTCTTCTTCTCCTCTTCCTTCTTCTATTACTTAAATTCTTTTCTTTTCTTCTTTTTTTTTTTTTAATTTATTTTAGAGAGAGAAAACACTCTTACTTTTTCTCTGTTTCAAACTTCAACGCAAGGTAAAAAAAAAAATTATCTTACTTTCTCTCTCTTCTTCTTAATCTTCATTTTTTCGCTCAAATCAATGTTTTTATCTCAATCATTAGTTTAATTAATTTAATTAATTAATTACTTTGCTTAAGTTTCTGTGTTTTTTCTAATTTTTTTGTTTGGTTAATGATTAATTCTGGTGTTCGTTGACTTAGTATTTAGCTTAGCTTAATTTTACGTTTTTGAATTTTAATTTTTGTTTAATGTTAATGTTTTGTTGAATTAATTAATTGCTAATTTTAACTTGTTTTTATGAGGTTTTAGTTGAATTTCTTTGATTTTTAGTTTTTTTTTGTTATTGATTGTGTGTTTTAGTTGAATTTGTAGTATCGGAAATTAGTTTAAGTTGATTAATTAATTAGTTTTTTTGATTAAAGTTAGTAACAATTGATGCTTTTATTAGGCTTAGGAAAGAAATTTTAGTTTGATTTTTTGTTATTTTCCCTCTTTTAATTTCGTAATTTAGTTTTGTTGTTAGTTTTTCCTGATTTTTGCTTGATCTTTGCTTTGTGTTTAAGCTTGATTTTTATTGAGCTGAATTTTAAAGCGTTTGTTGAATAATTAACTAATTTAAGTCATTTTAGTTATTTTTGTGTGGGGTAGTTTTATGAACTTTAGTTGATTTTGTAGAATTGGAAGATAAAGATAGTTTCGGTTGATCGGTCGATTTTCTAGTATCGGCGATCACTTTTGGTGTATCACTTGTGTTTCTTGATTGAAATTAGAAACAACTGATGTTTGTATTCGGTTATAAATGAAATATTTGTTTGAGTTTGCCTTTAATTGGTAAAGTTATTCCTTTGTTCTGTGGTTAGTTGTCTTGATTTTTGTTGGTGGTTTTCGTTTTTGATCTGAATGCTTGTTAGTGATGCGCCTTATGTATAGTTTGTTCTTTTTCCTCGTTTTTGGAGTTTTGTGGCTTCAAAAAATAGATTGTTGTTCTTTCCTTCTTTTTTATGTTGTGCGACGGTTAATGGCTGTGGTTGAGACCCCTTTATTGAACTTTGATTCTCAATTTATACATATTCTTCATTGATAGTTTATGACTGTAGTTGGTTGGTGAAATACTCATGTTTCCTTTTTATTTGGGAATTTGAATATTGGTTGTCTAGTGTATCTGAGTTGATGCTTTTGTACTGGACAATTTTTAAATTGCTTTACGTTCATGAATCTTGGCTGTCTAGTTTACTAAGTTGGCTGTCTACTCCTTTTCGTCCATGATATATTTACAAATTTATTGTTGTTTTAAACTTGGTAACATCATTGACCTGGCCTTAGTTTCCTTTGATATCGTTTTTTCAGCTCGAGAAATCGGGATCCTGACCAAGTTATTAACATTAAAATTGCTGCACTTGGATATGCGTTTATTACTCTTGCCATGTAGGCACCAATTAGAGATGCAACTTTTTAATGTTTTCAATCTGTTTTTTGGTCTTTTATCTTTTCTACTACGTATTAGTTTATCTATTTGATTTTCTTTAAAATTTAAAGCTTCTGCACCTTTCTTGGTATTTGATTTGAAATGAAAGCTTTTAGCTTGTCCATTAGCACAAGGTAAAAGAAGCTGCTTATGTTGTTCAGCTTCAGAAGTTTTGTCATAAAGTTTTCTTGATACTAAATGTTGCCCATATGCCAATCAAATTGGATTGTCGATAACTGATTTGTGGCCATATTTGCTTATTGTTTTGATGATCTCTTTGCAGTCTGTTGGTGCTGATCGAATCTTTCGCTAGGGTGAATTTACATCTCTGATGTGCTCAAGAAAAAATAGTCAAAATCACAAGTACAGAGCAAATGCCATCCCTAAGGATGAAGAAGTCAAGTGTGTGTTGTATCAAGGAGAAAAATTGCTTGCGTGTTTGTCACAAATCCAGTACAATATCAAAAAGGTCGCACGTCAAGATTTCTCAGTTAGCAGCTGAAGCTGGCACTGATTGTCAGAGCTGCCAGGAAGGTAATCATTAGCAGTCTGATTTTTCACCAAACTTCGCGTATTAGAATGTAGAAATTTGTGAAAGAACAGAGAATATAATTCCAACTCTCCTCCCCCTCCCCTAATTTTTTTATTTAATTAATTTTTCAACATTCTTGCAAGGCATATCCCTAGAGCTGGTTCGACTGCTGCCACTTAATTGAGATTATAAGCACTAGCTGCACCACCAAACAAACTTGAGGCCTTTTTAGGAGTTTGTATCGTCATACAATCCTCAACCTTATCCCAAAGCCTTGAAGAGACTTCTTCTCCAGGAATTTTTTTTATTAAAATGAAATGTTAAGATTATGGATTGATTACTTTTGGGCTAAACTAAATTTCTTATCTATACTTTACGTACTTAGGCCTGGAACTTTCATGAACTAGTATAAAAAGTCCAATATGAACAAGTTTATGGAATTTTATGATCAATTGTTGTAACAGAATGGGAAACTACCCGATGATAGCTGTGTTTTCTTGATCATCTAAAATTAAAATTAGTGTTTATGGCCTTTTGAGATATCAAAAAATTTGTACAGAAAGTTGCAGGTACAATTTGAAATAGAGAGATAAAAGATTACAAGTTAAGACTTCAGAGTAACAACTGAACTTGTAACATAGTGGTACGATCTTACAGCAAAATTGCCAAGATATGAGTTGTATTGGTAGGAGGGCAAGGGTCATTATACATTGGAGAAGTAAATGAGTGATGATTTGAGTAGTGTTGGCATAACATATATCTTCTTGTTCTGATTTTAATGGAACTAGCGACATGCTTTTAGTTTATAATTAAAATGATTTGTAATCAAAGTTTTTCTTTTTCTCACTTTATAATGAATATTGATAATTTTTGTATGGCCGGCAGAACACTGGTCTGCAAATGGTGATGCTCAGCTTTTAACTCTCCGATTTTATGCAATTTAAAGTTTGTAACAGTGTGATTTCTGTCTGTTGCAATCATATTCAGAACCTGTACTTTTATTAATAAGAAAGACGTTGAAATCCTTTTGTTCCTCTGTGGTTGCTGTCTAATTTTTTTCAAAAAATTTCATGATCACTTATTGACCATTTTTGCAGTATCTCCAAGCAATGAATTGAATATCCATGAGACTGAAAGTGCTGCAGGTATTAAACCTGACGAGTGGCAAAATGGTGAAGATATCTTCAAGCAGATAACCAACACTAGTGATTCTGCAGTAATACAGGGAATGGTAATTAATAGTTGCTGAATTCATCTCTGACTCTGATTTGTTCTTGCTATAGTTCATGAAAATATGTGCATGTTTTTTCTTAGTTGCTAAAACAGATGCAATTGCTTCCTACATGGAGTATATGTTCTAGGCATGTAAATAGAGGTATACCACTTATTTGTTTATCAAAAATCCACTTACTGTTAAAACAGGAAAAGTGAAAAGGTGTGACAGGAGTTGTGGTACCAAATTTCTGATAAATTTTCATTTTAAATCTGTTAGAGCTGTATCTGCTTCCATGATGCTTTGATTTACCCAAGTTCTAGCATCATAATAGCAATGATTTAGACAGCACTTGGACGCTGATTCACTGTAATATATGAGTATAAGAAATAACCTGTTAAAGTTGTCATGCCTCATACAAGTTTCAGCTCAGTAAATTACTACGCTGAGCCTAATTTATCTGTGTTTGTCCCTTATTTTATTTTATTTTTTTGTATCGATGTCCCCTTTGTGTTCTCTTTGTGTCTTATTTGTTTCATTCAATTAGGGCTGTCATTGTAAGTGTTAGATTATATTTGATGTTAAAGATTTTTTTTTCAATGATTTCAATTTGTTGCTGCTTAATTTTTTTTAGTACAAGTTTTTCATGAAAATTTGATTTATTATGCAGGAATTACCCTCTGTGTCATGCTCCACAAACTTCGGGACAATTTTCTCACCCACCTTCTGTCAAATTGATATTCGAGACATATCAAATCGTTATGATAATGCAGGTACAAAGATGCTTCCTCGCTGTGTTTTAGCAGTACTGGATTTGTTTTTATAATGCTGGCTGTTGACATGTGTTATACTTATCCTGTAGCTATTTGCATCCTACCGCTTTCTTTATTTGATCAGATCAACTGTTAGTAAATCAATGGTTAATGAACAATATTGTGCTCAGTTAGCAGTTTTTTGTCTTGCATGAAAAGTTATTATAGAATATCAAACTATTGTGGTGAACCCTTTTGGGAAAAAAATAGTGGGGCAAATGTCAAGTTTAGCACAAAAGCAAGCTGGTTGAAAATAAGGCATGTTTATAGGCTTTAGCTAGCAAAATCTTTTTGTTTTTTTCTACGTCCAGTGTGGTTTAACTTACTTATGGGTTTCGCTTTTGTTTGTAAATTGAAAGCATTGAGGTGGTTGGTTCTGTGTTTTTGATAGTTGACATCTGATTGTGATCTTATGGTCAAGTGTATAGTTATATGATTGCTGAATGCTCAAGCTAAGTTCTATGTCCTTTTGCACAGGAGCCAACATCGATCTGGATCCATTTCATTTCAGCATGGCAGATGAAAGTGATGGTAATAGTGGAAGTTCATCTGACTACCGAACTTGCAACATATCAGATTTCTACATTTCAGACATGGTTCTTGCAGGTTCAACGTTTGATGGGAGCTTTATGTGTAATGACATTGCTGAGAAGCTCATGATTCCAGCACATGATGCTGCAGAGCCCAATATCTTCTTGGATGGTACGGAAAGACACATGGCCTTACCCTTTCTTAATGATTCTGTTGAATTGAGCGAAATACTTCATTCGCGACCATCTGAAGAGGCAAGGATGGATTCTGATAATTCAAGCTTTTTGTTAGCTATCCATCAAATTCGCCCTGGTGAACAAGAAGCAGATCGTAGATCTTGTGTTGAAGCAGATGAGGCACAATATTTTGATCCACACTCGTTCATTAGAAACTTGCCTGACCTATCAGAGATTGTACCTAGTACTCGGCCGAATATTTTGCCGAAGGAATCACGGGAAAGGAAGGCAATTACGTTGGTACTTGATTTGGATGGTGAGTTTCTTTATTATAATCATGGGTTGTTTTGCTTCTTGTGCTCTTTGTATGCTTGAAATGCATGTCTGTTTTAGTGTAATTTCGATTCAGAATAAATTTGACATCTGTTTTAGTGTAATTTCTAGCAACCATGGGTTGTTCTGCTTCTTGCTCGTGCCTTGAATGCTTGAGATGACAAATGTGTTGCTTCTTCTTGTGAGATATCTCTGTTAATATAACTTTGATCTACAATGGACTTAGGATCATGATCTATTCATTGTTGATGATGGCCTTAATTTGTTGCAGAAACCCTTGTCCACAGTACATTGGAACATTGCGAAGATGCAGATTTTACCTTTACAGTTTTCTTCAACATGAAAGAGCATACTGTGTATGTAAAAGAAAGGCCTCACCTTCGGACTTTCTTGAAGAAAGTCGCAGAAATGTTTGATATTATTGTTTTTACTGCTAGTCAAAGCATTTATGCTGAGCAACTTTTGGACATATTGGATCCTGATGGGAAGCTTATCTCTGGTCGAGCTTATCGAGAATCATGCATTTTCTCTGATGGCAGTTATACCAAGGACTTGACTGTTTTGGGTCTTGATCTTGCTAAGGTTCTGATAGTAGATAACTCGCCTCAGGTATTTCCTGGATCTTTCCTGCAGTGTTTTTTTTCCCTTTCATTATTACTCCGTATTTTCTCAAAACCATGTCCATTGTCCAGCACCCTGCCTCTTCTTTCTGCCAATAACATTTTGGTTTTTTATTTGACTTTTGCTTCTGCATATCAATCCCTGCATGGTAATGGCTGAGTTGCTAATACATTTTTTTGGCAACAAGGGGTTGAGGAGGGGAAAAAAGAGAGTTTATGTGGGGTTATCTACTGCCTGTGTTGTTAGTTCAACAATTGATCTATCTACTCAAATAGAAAGAATATATTCTCATGAATTACTATTGGGTACTGGGTATTTTCGGTGAAATTTGATAGTCCTAGATCTTGATCATTACCAATTAGAATGTGTGTTTGTCTCTATGTCTGTGTCTATGTGTGGGTTAACACCATCTCTATTGTGCTGTCAGGTTTTCAGGTTACAAGTCAATAATGGAATTCCAATAAAAAGCTGGTTTGATGATCCATCAGACAATGAGCTTATGTTATTGGTTCCATTCCTGGAGACATTGGCTGATGTCGATGATGTTCGACCTCTTATTTCAAAGAGATTCGGTAACAAGGAATAAAAGCCCCTTGCCTTCTCTTTTTTCTAGAGTTCACAGTTGGTTAAATCTTACGTTACCCCATTTTTGCAAAAGCAAGCAACCATTCAGATGTTCCTTTACCATTTGATTTTCTTGATATATTTTCCATATAATTAGTTCTTCTGCTTGAGGTAGGTTTGCTCTGTCTTTTTTCTTTTTTACTCCTGGCTAACAGCCTGAGTGTTATATGCTTGATGCCCAAGGTAGTTCCAGGAACATCTTTAATTAATTTTCTTGTACAGATAAATTTTATTTTGCTTGAATTTGTAAATGATTTGGCAGTGCTCTTCTTAAGTCTTTTCTACACCATTCGACATGCTTGAAGATGATTCTTGCTGGCATGGCTAGTTTTGGTCATGTCCAGTGTACTTAATCTGATTATATTAACATTGCAGTGGTCTTTGCTAGTTTAAAAGTTCAAATGATTTTCCTATATTAAGAATTAGTTTGAAAAAGAAGAAGAAAGAGGAAGAGAAAGAAAGGATGGAGTAATGGGGGCAAAAAAAAAAAAGAAAAGAAAAGAAAGGAGAAAAAAGAAAGAAAAAGAAAAGAAGAGGATGAAGAACATTGAGAAAGCAATCGAAACAGTAGAATAAATTTAAGTAAATTGAGTAATGTGCAAGATTAACAAGCGTAAAGTACATTACATTGATTTGTAGAAAAGATATATTGCATGAAAGCCCCCTCTTAGCCTCTTCCCTCCAATTCCGCCCAAAAAGGGAATATGGTGATAAGAAAAAGATAAAAGAAAGAAACAGAAACGAGAAAAAGCAAAAAAGATGAGAGAATAGCATTTAGCTTACGGGTGTTGTGGTGAAATTCTTCTTGATCATTTTAGTTTTTCTAAGCACCCTCATAAAGATCATGGAATGATTATTTTTTGTTCATATAACCGACCCCAATTATAGGACTAAGGCTTTGATTGATTGAAGCATCCTCATAAAGACAATAAAAACCTTTCTAGTCTTAACACAAGCCCAAGTAATTTTGTGGTTAATTATAAGTTGACAAATCTTCCCCACTCCGACAATGCTCAAGGTTTGCTTCAACCTGCGATCTTTAGAGGTGTTTTAAAGAGGCTTATCATGTGGAACCTTTTCACTATATATCCTTTAGGTGGTCTAAAATTAGCTCTTATTTCTAGAATTCCATCACCTCTGGAACTGAAGATGTTGCTCCGGTGTGATTGTGCTGATTAGTAGTGTTCAATCGACATGTCTGATACCACAAAGACACGGTTTGAGTCGAGTTGTGCAGATCTTTCAACCTCATGTACTCCCTGAATGTGTGCAAGTTTGGGCCTTGTTAGGGGTATTAGTTGTCCATTTTCAGAAAATATGTGGGTTGTCATTGTGAGAATGATTGGAGACAGATGAAATTTGTCATGGAACGATTTCTAGTACTGCTTTTTCAGGCTGTAAAAGGAGTTTAGTCTGTAATAAAAGTGCAACTACTCAATAGTTCTACAATTGTAGCAATTAGAAAGATGTACCATTACTGATGCTCTGCACATGCTACGTGTGTTGGCTTCCTTTTCCATTCTGCATTATTTTTTTTTGACTAATATGGGTGAGCAGGTGACTGGGTTCTTCTTTTATCTGTGTGTAGGGTTTGTCATTTCCACGATAATTGGGTAGTAACTACTGAACTGAGGGTTGTAGATTAGAAAAGCATGTAAATAAATCATGCTGTCTTAGAACTTTGGCAGTAATCAATTTGGTTGGTGTTTGAGCTTGCTCACCTGGCTTTAGGGTTATTTGGTCTTGCCTCATCTGGTTTTACTTCTAAATTCCAAAACTTTTTGCATATAAGTCTTTTTTCTGAGGCTTTCTTCATTTCTTTTGCGTATTATACCATTTTTTTTTTTCCGTTTTGAGATTTTTAAATGCTGTGGCTTTGGTCTTAGTGTTCAGTGTTTTAAAGGTCTGCTCATGTGAACTTTAAGGTTGTTGTAGTCTCTGACTGTACATTTAGAGATGATATTTTTATATCGATGATTTGGCTATGATGATATTTTTACATATAGTGTTCATGGGCATGCCATTAGACCTATTAAGCAAAGTAACACATGAGATTAGAAACATTAACAACATAGCATGTATTCATGTCGGTTGAACCCATAGAAATAGACTTCCTAACCCACTAAGCTTCTATTTAAAATTGTTGTACTTTGGTATGTGCTAAGTGAACTTGTAGAGAGAGAATTTAATGAATAGTTCATAAAGGAGAGAAAAAAGCTCTGGGTATGTTGGATGGAAGCTTATTGTTTGGAGTTCTGCACTGAATTGTTAAGATAAGAGAAATATCTACTCAGTTCCGGTGTGAGCATCTGTTTGTTTACCTGTGAAGTTTCATTTTCCCTTTTCCATATGGATTATGTGACAATAGGGAGGCAGGTTTGCACTATCTTCTTCTGAGTGATAGTCATTACTTTGTGATTGTCTCATACCTTTCAACAATGTTAGTCCAAGTAATAGAAGGAATTCCTGACCGTTGAGGTTGAGTTTGGGAGGTCATTTGCTGAACAGTTGAATGATAATTTGCAGTCCTTGGTCACTTGTGATAAGCTTTTCCATGGTGCACCTGTGTCAATGCACAAGCCTAATTACTTGAATGCTGAAAGACTCATGTTAGACATCTGTCAAGTGATCTGTTAATCTCCGTATGGATCAAGAGCTATCAAATTGGCTGTTTAGATCAAATCATGCTGATTAGAGTCATATTGGGTCAATTTGGTGGTTACTGAGCTTACTATATCTGTAGAGATCTGTTGCTTGTTGATTGAGAACTTGGTGATAGGGAAGCAATGGTAGTCTTTACTTTGCTTGCTGTGAAAGGGATTGTTTCACATTAGGGTAGTTATGATGAGTTTGTTGCCGTTGTAAAAGAGTTCAAGGTTCTAAGAAACGAACGTAAATTCTGCTGATACTAGTGCATATCTTCGAAGAGCTAGAATTTTACCGCATGGAGTGACAATGAGTATCACAGGACAGTATGAACCAGTTGGGTCAGTTTATGTATACTTAAATTCATGTTTCTAACTGCACTTTTCTTGGTTAGGCTGTCAATTTGCTGTGATGAGACTGATTTTTCCACTGGTCTTTTTGATGAAGTTTCACAAGGGACAGATCTAGTTAGTTGCAGAAGCTTGTCGATGTTCTCTGTAAGTCGAAAGATTTATCAGAACCATAAAGTTGTATACAGTTTACTAGCTTGCGTGCTTTATTGCAGGTTATATAAAGATCTTAATGAACTGATTGCTTATAGAAAGGTACGCCAAAGTTCAATTTCCCGTTATTCTGCCAAGTGTATCATAATACCGATGCCTGTTAGTGTTTTGCTTTACTTTTTCCTGTAATCTAGCACATTCTAAAGAGCGAGTTGCCCAACTTCAGAGAGGACTGGAGATGCGGTATTCCGTATCATGCTCTTAAACTTTCATCACTTTTGGAGTTCCATATTTTGTAGCTAAATTCTTTTGATCACTGCAATGTAAATTTACTTTTGCCGCTGAAAATCAGTGGTGGTTTTTTTGTTGTTTTACTGATGGTAAAATACAGTTCAGTGCTGAATTTTGAACTGTCCATAACGATCGTAAGCTTTATAAGCCAGTCACTTGATATTTCATTACACTGTCTTATTCTAAGAAGTTGGGTTACTCGCAAGCTGGTATTGGATAACTAATTATTTGTACAAGTGGATTTTGGTGCTTGATTAGTTTTCTGGGTTTGGGGAGCAGGATGGTCCTCAAGGTTTTGACGCTTAATCTTGGCAATTGTAAATTTGTAATTGATAGTTTTTGCATATCTTTGGTGATGTCTTCGCAAGACATTTTGCTACTAGTGTAGATTGTTTATGCGTTTGTTACAGCACCGCAAGAGAAGATACTTACAATGTGATTGTGAATTTTTTTTTTACATGATGCATTCAGTTTAATGTTGACCTTTTGAACAAACAATGAATTAAAAAACACGTCCAAAAAACCCTTTAAGAATCTTACTTTTAAACTTCAAGTTATGGTGTTTAACTAAATGAGGAGGTTTTTCCGATCAAACAATGGCCATAACCTTGCATTATGGTAGGAAATTTGCAACTTCCTAACCATTCAAATTGGTCTCTCGCATAGGAGAGGTGATATACAAACAACTATTGTATGGTGAGTTTTTACATACAACAGTGTTACAATTGAACTTCTCACTAACACAGGGGTTGTAATTGAAAATTTATTAAAGATGGACCCTTTTAAGGACACATTGTCATTAAAATTGTATGTGAAATCTACATACAACACTTGTATAAGGTGATCTTTCTATGCAACTATGCGAGGCTTAAAATTTGTAAGTGGTCAACCACACAACTTAAAATTATGCTACATACTAAATCACAAATCTAGTACTCTTGTTCATTTTGTTTTGTAGGCAATTTATGTAACATTTCCTTATTGATCATGTCTTAAATTTTATGCATTATATCTTTTTTGTTACAAATTTATTTTTTCTTAAATGGTGGAGCAATACATCTTATATTTTTCTCTATAGTTGACTTACCTAAAGCAATGTGCCCAGAGTTTATAGAGCATAAAAAAATGGACAATACTAATCTAAAGTTTAAATCATACTCCTTTGGCCTCTTTATTATGCCCTTTACAAAATTGTTTGAAAGCCACATTAGGAGAGAAAGGAAGGCAAGGGAAGGGAAGGGAAATGGATGTATGAGGAAGGGGAGCAATGAAGTTCTAATTTTTCTCCAAGAGGGAAAGGAAGACGGTACTTGAACGAGGAGAAGAAAATGTATTCCACCTTCTCCCTTTCCTTCCACGAAATTTATCCTCCTTTGTTCTCCGGTTCTTTTCCTTTCTTTTCATTTTATCCAAATTAAGGGTTAGTGTTTCAAAATTACGAGAGAATTGTAGCAATATTTAAGATCCCACATAGTCAAATTTTTAGTTGTTTCACTTGAATTTGTTTTTGTATTTGTTGATTGATTGAGTGACAAATTTGTGAATAATGTGTAGTTATCTGAAAGTGATTTGCATGGTTTGGTGATGGACAAACGGATTTGCATAAGTTGGAAAAATGAATATAATCTCACAAGAATTAAGGGTCTTTTGTCAATTGCAATCAACAACGTTAACTTCAGTCGCAACCAAAGTTGTTTGAATTAACTTGGAACTGATAAGCTATCAAGCTTAAAATACCAAAAAAAACAGAATTTTTATTTATAAAACTGAAAATAGATTACAAAACTAATAGTTAAACTAGAACTGAAAACTATAAACTAAAGTAAGTGATAGGCTCAAGTTTTATATCTTTATGACTTAGACATATTCCCCAAACATTGCCTTAGCTTCCTTAAGTATGTTGCTCAATATCTTGGCTTCTTCCAACTTCGCAAGGGTCTCATAATGGCATGAAAATTGATGCAAAACACCTACTCCTGTTACCCTGCACATATTTCAATATAACACCAAAGGCTCAATCTTGGTGCCTTTTTTTCATAGCTTATATCCCTTTAACTTTCCTAGCTATTATTTCTAGTTTTATTTATTAATCACAGAAACCTAAAATATTCCTCAAATTGGCTTAACTAAACACTCATTAGGTGAGTCTCATCCGGTCCTTGAGATTCGACCCTCTGCTTACCCTAGTTTAGGTAAAGGCATAAGTTACTTTGATTAAAAGAAGCACAGAGGTCGTGCTCATACTTTGTAAATCTGAAGCTAAGTTATGCTTAAATAACTGTCAAAAAAGAAGTTATACATTTACGTAGTTACATATGTTGTACAAAGATATAAACCAAAAAGATTCTGGTATAGTTGCTAGCAGGTTATGTATCAAGATTAGCAGGTGTTTCAACAATGCATCAGTTATCAGTTCCTTCAATTTCAGGTAGCTCGTCTGGGGTTGGAGCATCAGAAGCTAAATGTTCTAATCCTTGATTCTGTCAAAAAATATACAATTGGAATGAGAACATATCTGCCAATGACAAATTGACAACAAAGGTACATGAAAATTGAATACATAGCCGAAGAACAATGCAGTCAATTTACAGAGGATAACTGTCATATAATCAAAGCTGGTATTGACAGAATTTTACAGATATTCCATAAATTCCAACCAGAAAAGAAGATATTACATAAACTATATCCAAGGAGGAAATGGCATATGTTACCAATTAAAGAGAAAAGCATATCAAATTACTCATTTCTTTTTGAAAAACAAAATTGCAACGAAAATAATTCAAATAAACTTTGACATAAACCTAAAGCCTTTTTCATCTGATGGTATTAGGGCAAATTTCGGCACACCTCCAGTTGTTTGAATAAGTTAATGAAAGGATAGGAAGGGAAGGCATGGGATGGAAATAAATCCCATTTTGTATAAAGGGTTGGGAAAAAGTAAAGGGAAAGGTAGGGATCCATTCTCCCTCATGCTGTAAGAACCAGCATCCCTCCCAACTTGGAGAGCATTGGAAGGAAATTGGAGCTCCCCCTTCTCTTCCCTTCCCTTTCTTTCTGCTCCCCTTCCTCCTCTTTCCTTTCTTTCTCTCCTAACTTGTTAACCAAAAATGTGTTAAATTGGAAGGGATAAGTGAGCACATGATGAAACATGGATAAAATTTAGCGTAAAGGGAAAAGTAAATGCATTCGAGAATATCTTCTTCCCTGTAACTTCCCAAACGCCCAAGGAAAAGTATGAGTGTGTGGCACTAACAAGTAGAAAGAATGGGAGCCTAAGCAAGATAGATTCCAAAGAAGTTAGGAAACAAAGTGATCTATCAAAGTCAAGAATGTACTAGATTAGAGATAATGCTGAAAGATAATGTTCACCCAGATTTTAGTTAAGCTTACACAATCAACATAAACAATAAAACTCACTCAAATTTGTAAATAAGATTTAAGTAATAGATCATATGCTCATATTTAGAGGGAATTTCATCATTGATCAATTGAAATGTAAGCAGAAACATATAAATTAATAAGCCAAAAAAAAAAAATGTTTTCATCAATACAGGAATTACAACTATTAACCTGACCTCAACTACATTCCATGCAAAGAATTGAAGTTCATGTCTTTCTCCACCGATAGCAAATCCCTTATTTGATCTTTTAGTTCATTTTGCAAGTGTGTGATGAGTCAAATCAATCAAGTTGGTAGCCCTTTCTTTAAAAATGCATTTAATGAAAGAAAATAACTTTAGAAATGTTCATGTGAGTCATCTCAACAACAACAAAGCCCAAAAGCCTAAATTTACAGTTGAGGCAGAGATATAGATTTATAATCTATCGTCAGAGTCACATGAATCAGCCAGAGGAATTGCAAAATCATCTTCCAAAGTTCCCTCCATGCTTCCCTATATAGCGGAAAATAACCTCGTATCGCCGCTTATCACCTGTATCCAACTTATAACCTCAAATTATCTTAGACAATTTTCCCACATTTTATCCTAAATAGGCACAATTCCAAATTTCCATATAACGTGATTACATAATTTATTCTTACTTGTAAGCTCATACATCCATCGTGTCATACACAGCTCCACTACATTCATCTTATGGAGGTGACAATATTTCAATACCCAAGTACTAAAATAAGTTTCGTACGCTACTACATGGAATTATGATTGGTTTTAGGATAAGAACCCAATCAGGGTTTAGGCTTGTCTCTTTAGCAACACAATTTACAAAACGCCATTAAAGAATTCAGCATGGTGAAAGTAGAACTGATGAAACATTCAGGATTGTTGACAGTCCAAGGAGGACCAATGATGCAAGTGGAAAAGTATTCAAAGGTCTCTCCAAGTGAGAAAGCTCAAAATTATTGATTTGTCATTGCCCTATGAAAAAGCTATTTGACCTCAAATGGAAATTAGAAAGTTTTGACATCAGCCAATTGCCAAGTACAAGGGTTTGCGTGTCAGAATAATAGAAGAAAAATCAATTCTATTGCCAATTCGTTTAGGGCTGCACATGATGAACTGTTCACTACCTCTCCCTTCATCTATGCCAGGATATGTGTCCAGCCACTGTACAAAAAGGTTCACCTAACCACAAGGCAACTAGGGCTTTTCACTTTTTGTAGTCTAAGCGAGGCAAATTTAATGTAGGGCACCTTAGTAGCTTGAGGTGCACGAAATGCTTATTATTTCCAGATTGCTTTTCATTAGCTTAGTTTGTTCATCGGCATGCTAATCCAAGATGAATCTTTTGGATTTTCTCTGCTTTAGTTTTAATCTTCGCTTATATTGTTCAATATTTGTCTTAACTCCATTAATCATTCATTAACCTTCATTTTCAAATTTTTAATGTTTGAAATTGTGGATTTTAATCTTTACTTTTGTTTTGTCACACTACTATGATTGAGTAGTTTCTTAGCTATGATTTGGTGAAAAACTCAATCAAGCATGTTTAAATTCATCGATCCTTGTATTTGTGTTTTCCCCCATCCCTTATAGCTTGGCTTTGTGTCAGTAGTAACGGATGATTTTAAGCTACAAGTTCGAATTGTTTATCAAGTATGGGATTCACTTATAATTTAACTTGTTTAAACAACTTCAACTATAGAATTTAAGACGAGCTAAAATTTTGAACCCTTTAAGCAAGGTTTTGAGAGCTATGATTGAATCTCCTTCATGAAATCCCATTTAAATCTATCAAGTATATTTCGTTCATGTTTATGATCATGTTTGATTGTCATCCAATCCAATCTTAGCGCCTTACTCTTCATTTTCCCTTGCTACTGCTTTATCTTGTCTCCTTTATTTTTCGAAAAGCCCATAAAATATTTTCTAAGCTATCTTATTTGATATGCTATTTCGGTGAATCTCCTAGAGTCCCGAGAGTTCGACCCTTGTCTTACCACTAAATTTTGGTCAGATAGGTTTACTTTGGTGTAGGTTTTAGGCTCAAGAAAACTATGCCAACTTAAGCGGAAGGAACATAAATGGAGAGTAGCGTTGCTTGCACATACAGGTAATTTAAAACTGAACACTCACAGCACTGCCAGATCTTTAATGAGCATGCTCATATTGTATAAAATAATGCACCTAAATCAAATTAAATGACACAAGGAGCTCTACAGGTGTTTCCATTTTCCCAGTGGCCATAATGCAGTAGTGAGTTCAAGCATGGATCCGATTAAACATGAGTTGCTATTGAGCAACTTAGAGGTCAAAGGGGTTCATTCACTTGAGTTTCATGGCTTAACACTCAACAAAGACATTGTTGTATCACATGGGAAGAACCATAGATGGTTCATGGACCGTTTTTTACAGCTTTTATTTACATTTAAGTTGTGTTACACTTTACTGACTTTCTTTAATCTAAAAGCCACACTTTTGAAAGGATTAGTGTTTATTTTTCTCCATACTTGGTCTACAAGCATAGGGGGGACATGTTCTTTGAAAGTTTCTTGATTAAAAGAATTGCTCTCGTAAGGTTTTGAAACATTTCCCGAAACAAAAAAGAATTGAGAATGGTTTAGAGAATGAAGTGGAGAAGCGTGTTTTTTGAACGATTTGGATAAGCTTGGGCTCCGTGTACTTAATACCTGTTGGCAAAGTTTTCTAACGTTGTTACGTGGTTATCTTATCCATTAGATGGTTAGGATAGTTTCCGAAATAAGTAGAGTTTGTTAGGGTAGTTACAACAAGCTGTAAGGAGGTTACTTGAGCATAAAGGATTGATCTGGTTTTTTTCCCCCTTTAATTTTGTTGATTAATTTTCTGAATTCAAGGTTCAAATTAAATAAGGATTAAGGGTAGATAAATGGATCCTATGTATTGGAGGATTTGCCCATACATAGTTCTTTAAATAGCACGTTGTTTTTCTCAATAGAATTCTTGTTACAGTTTTGAGTCAATTATTTCAAGTAAATTTAACTTGTGTTCTTTGTATTAAGAAATGAGTGTTCTTCGGGTATGAGTGAGGGTTTCACAAGCATTCAAAACAGCTCAACAGTCTTAAGAGCTAATCTTCTGAGTACTGAACAATCTTAGTTTAGTTTAGGAGCTTATCTTTCACACGACTAAGTCAAACAACCAAATAAAACCAAACAAGCTAATAGTGTGATTAAATACATTACATATATAGGTTGTGTGAAGGTTTTTCATTCAATAACATAGATCAGCCAAGCCTTAGTTTTAAAAGACGAGCGGCACACCAAGGCACAAGAGAGATATACGCCATGCACCTCGGTGTGCCTCTCGTAGGTCATAGGCAGTATACAGTAAGTAATAAAATGAAAAAAATAAAGTAAAAATAAAAAAGAAAAACCCCAAGAGTTGTGTGCATTTCCGCTTCTCCTAGGTGCACCTTGGTGTGCCTCTTGTAGGCAAGTGCACCTCGACCTTTATAGGTGAGATTCTTGGCACCTCCACGCGCCACACCTAGGTGGGTGCTTTTAAAACTAAGATAAGGCAACTACGCAAGATATAACCACCTACACACAATTCTACATCTCACCTAGATAGAAAGATCTTGTTAGCATCTCAGGTCAACAATTTTGATTATTAGCGGCCCGTATCACATCAATTTGCACTTGTGTTGCAAAAATTAGAACTATACTGTTTAGTTATATGCCTTCTAAGGCTAAACTTATAATTAATTAACCATCATTTGGTAATGAAATAATCACTAAAAAACTTAAAATGCAACAAAAGTCAAAGTTTCTGTAAAGATTTTAAAAAATGTTACAGATACAACATAAGTCAAAGATAAATGTAGGGAAACCACAAAATGTCACCTCGGATAATCTCTTTCCAATCAGAAGAGATATGATTTAAATAAAGGATGAAAGAAGACACAAGGAAGCATATGCATAATAGAAACTCTTACTAGAAAAACATACATATAATATTGAAGAGGAAAACTCGACATACCTGTTGTTGAAGACAGCCAACTGAATCAATTTGCGTGGAACCATTATCTTGTTGAATCTGTGATTCCTCAATACTATCACCAATCTCTGGCATTTCTTTTGGCTGCTCTTCAGTTAACTTTTGTTGCTGCTGAAATGACTTCTGCGCTGGAGCTATTCCTAACTGCTGCNTTTCCCGAAACAAAAAAGAATTGAGAATGGTTTAGAGAATGAAGTGGAGAAGCGTGTTTTTTGAACGATTTGGATAAGCTTGGGCTCCGTGTACTTAATACCTGTTGGCAAAGTTTTCTAACGTTGTTACGTGGTTATCTTATCCATTAGATGGTTAGGATAGTTTCCGAAATAAGTAGAGTTTGTTAGGGTAGTTACAACAAGCTGTAAGGAGGTTACTTGAGCATAAAGGATTGATCTGGTTTTTTTCCCCCTTTAATTTTGTTGATTAATTTTCTGAATTCAAGGTTCAAATTAAATAAGGATTAAGGGTAGATAAATGGATCCTATGTATTGGAGGATTTGCCCATACATAGTTCTTTAAATAGCACGTTGTTTTTCTCAATAGAATTCTTGTTACAGTTTTGAGTCAATTATTTCAAGTAAATTTAACTTGTGTTCTTTGTATTAAGAAATGAGTGTTCTTCGGGTATGAGTGAGGGTTTCACAAGCATTCAAAACAGCTCAACAGTCTTAAGAGCTAATCTTCTGAGTACTGAACAATCTTAGTTTAGTTTAGGAGCTTATCTTTCACACGACTAAGTCAAACAACCAAATAAAACCAAACAAGCTAATAGTGTGATTAAATACATTACATATATAGGTTGTGTGAAGGTTTTTCATTCAATAACATAGATCAGCCAAGCCTTAGTTTTAAAAGACGAGCGGCACACCAAGGCACAAGAGAGATATACGCCATGCACCTCGGTGTGCCTCTCGTAGGTCATAGGCAGTATACAGTAAGTAATAAAATGAAAAAAATAAAGTAAAAATAAAAAAGAAAAACCCCAAGAGTTGTGTGCATTTCCGCTTCTCCTAGGTGCACCTTGGTGTGCCTCTTGTAGGCAAGTGCACCTCGACCTTTATAGGTGAGATTCTTGGCACCTCCACGCGCCACACCTAGGTGGGTGCTTTTAAAACTAAGATAAGGCAACTACGCAAGATATAACCACCTACACACAATTCTACATCTCACCTAGATAGAAAGATCTTGTTAGCATCTCAGGTCAACAATTTTGATTATTAGCGGCCCGTATCACATCAATTTGCACTTGTGTTGCAAAAATTAGAACTATACTGTTTAGTTATATGCCTTCTAAGGCTAAACTTATAATTAATTAACCATCATTTGGTAATGAAATAATCACTAAAAAACTTAAAATGCAACAAAAGTCAAAGTTTCTGTAAAGATTTTAAAAAATGTTACAGATACAACATAAGTCAAAGATAAATGTAGGGAAACCACAAAATGTCACCTCGGATAATCTCTTTCCAATCAGAAGAGATATGATTTAAATAAAGGATGAAAGAAGACACAAGGAAGCATATGCATAATAGAAACTCTTACTAGAAAAACATACATATAATATTGAAGAGGAAAACTCGACATACCTGTTGTTGAAGACAGCCAACTGAATCAATTTGCGTGGAACCATTATCTTGTTGAATCTGTGATTCCTCAATACTATCACCAATCTCTGGCATTTCTTTTGGCTGCTCTTCAGTTAACTTTTGTTGCTGCTGAAATGACTTCTGCGCTGGAGCTATTCCTAACTGCTGCTGTGACTGCTGGTACTGGTGCAACTGCTGAAGATAAAGCAGGTACTGTTGTTGCTGAGCTTGCTGGTACTGATAGGATTGTTGTTGCTGCTGCTGAAGATAGACATCATCTTGTTGCTGCACCTGTGTATGTTGCTGTTGCTGCAGTTGTGTCTGTTGCTGTTGTTGCTGCAGCTGTGTCTGAATATGAACCTGATGCTGTAGGGGTTGCTGTGGCTGTGATTGTAGATACAATTGCTGTTGAGAAACTTGCTGCTGTGGCTGCAACTGCAGCTGCTGAGACTCTGGTTGCCCAACAGTTAGTTGCTGCTGCTGCTGCTGCAACTGTTGATACAACTGTTGTTGCTGATATGACAAGTGTAAAAGTTGTTGCTGATTAGGAGGTGTTTGGTGTGGCTGCTGTGGAGGTGAAATATGTTGTGGTTGTGCAGGATTTTGCATCTGTTGTTGCAACTGTAGAGGAGGCTGAATTTGTTGCTGCAACTGTAGAGGAGGCTGAATTTGTTGCTGCAACTGCTGTGAACCTAGAGCTGGTTGTTGTAGAGTAAGCTGCTGCTGCTGATTGTAGTAATAATATTGCCACATGTTATTATACAAGTGATTGCTCTGCATATTTCCATATTGCTCGGTCATAGGGAGCTGTGGATATTGATTCGTCGGAGCTTGAGGGTAACCAACAGTAGACTGCTGTTGAGCATTTTGTGAATTCCCTGCGTTGCCAACTACAACTACATTTTGATTTTGCATTCTACCATCTCTTTGAACTCTAGAATTATCTTGGTACCGGGGAAAACGACGGTTACGTCTATCACGATGCCAACGGTCATCTGGCTGCCAGCGAGAATTGCGCCTTCGTGGAGAAAGAGATCGTTCTCTACGACGCCGGTCATCTGAATAGCTTTGAGAATTCCGTCTTCTTGGAGAAAGTGACCTTTCCAATCGCTCAGTTGAGCCATCAGGGGAACCAAAT
Source organism: Suaeda aralocaspica (assembly GCA_016808085.1). Taxonomy (NCBI): domain Eukaryota; kingdom Viridiplantae; phylum Streptophyta; class Magnoliopsida; order Caryophyllales; family Amaranthaceae; genus Suaeda; species Suaeda aralocaspica. The sequence continues at coordinate 393,749 of PYUH01000061.1, read as the reverse complement.
CTTGAACGACCTTTACCAGACGAATTGAAATGGCGCTGGTTTCTCTCTTTATCTGAAGGATGATCCGGTGACAGTGTTGATGAAGGATCCTTACATCTCATTCCAGAGGGAAAAGGAGACTCGTTGCATATTTCAACAGTATTATTTCCCTGAGGATCTACAGGACTCGAGGTTGAGGGCATTTCATCAATGTCATGGCCACCTGCTCGTGTGCTTGCATTTGATAAAGAGGCTTCTCCAGGAGCATCAAGTTCTCGAGAAAGTGATGCATTTAAATTGTGACACTTGTCATCCCAAGCATTCAAAGAATGGCCCTCGCCTGAATCTGGTTTTTCAGGACGAGAACTTTGATCAAGGATGGCATGTGTTTTACAATCCTTGACAGTGTCCTCGGGATTTCTTTCATCAGAAGCCTGATTTAAAAGCCCAACACCTGATTCATTTTCTTTATGCTCGTCCTTTACTAACATCTTTGTGTCTTCAGAAATCCCCAAATCTAAATCATTTCGGTTGCTATTTCCACCTTCTAATTGTAACGGATCATCCTGTTTAGATTTGTCAGCATTTTCTTCCACTAGTAATTTCTCTGAAGGGTAAGTACTAAGATTATCAGGTCTATCTTCAACAATCATATTCGCTATAGCACCAGCATTAGCAGATTTCTTGAGGGTAGACTGTGCTCGTACCAAGTGCGGAAAAAGCTTTAAATGACGATTCCATGCCCTTCTTATATCATGGATGCTTCCACAACAATCGATAAACTGCCATTATAAAATGAAGCCAAGTAAATAAAAGCATGATATCTTTTGAAGTTATTCATCAATCTAGTTGTCGAGCCCGTGCTTTCATGTTTTAGCAGTAAAACATTATTCCATGGAGCCATACGCACAACTTTAGCAAGCTTTTCAAAGTAAAGTACTTTAACCAAACGCACCCAGGGTTAGGTTCACAAAGGAATTTTACCTGATACATTAAATCAGGGGGTGTTCAAAAATTAGACTTGACAAGAGTTTAGAACAGAACCGAACCAATTGAAACTGGACCAATAGTCAATTGTTTCAGTCCCCCTGGTTGTAAAATAATAGATTTTACGACTAGTTTGGACAAAAAAATAAATCAGCTTTGTATTTTTTTGAACAAAATGTGCTTAATATTCATTGGACAAGCACAGGTACACAGTACCACATTATTGTTGGGTTACACTATGTACTATGTACGAATGGAAAACCATCAAAAGTGAATTTTTCTTTCTTGAAAAGAGGATCAAGTTTATTCTATTTCCCACTTTCCAAATTTTTCTTTTGACATTCTGATGTGAATATAAGGCTGCCATTCACATCCGGGTTCTTGGTGGTTTTGCCTATAGGTTTTTTCCTATCGCAATTGCAGGATTTTTCTCATTTTAGGCTTTAATGTTTTTGTGTGTGTTTTACATATCATAGGTGACATGTTCTTGAAGTTTTCTTGATTAAAAGATTCAATCTAGGATGTTTCTTGGAGTTTCCAAAGCTCGAATTTCAGTTTCGGAGTTGTGCAGTTTGTCTGACTTTGAAGATTTTTTATTGACAGTTGCCTTTGAACTAGAATGCGCGTGAATATACGTTGGAAAGCTTATTGAATCTACTTTCACAGAAAAATATTTCAAAAAACCAGAAAAAATCGGAAGAATGTTTTATCCTGTTTTGTTCGGCTGTCAAACTGGAAATCAGTTTTTAGTAACATTTATTTTATTTGGAGTCCAAGTAGTTAAGATTTTGTTAGGACGATTTTAATTGTTTCGTTTTCTAATTTTTATCTTCTCAGATTGGGCCTAAAGGCAAGGAATGTTTGCCTATAAATACTCAAGCTTTCATCAATAAAATTCAAGTCTTGTTTTGTGTCAATTTTAGGGATATGCATAAAAGCTAATTTTGGATGTGTGTAAGTTCAAAATAATTCTTGTGAGTTGAGAGTGAATTAATTCATAAAACCCTTAAGTTTAGGTGAGTGAAACTTAGAATTAATTGAGTTTAGTTTGTTTTGTGAGTGAAGCTAATCAAATTAATCTCAAAAACCCTTCTAATTCGTGAGTTAAGTGTGAGTGAAGCCTTAAATCTGAATTAAACCCTTAGTGTTCTTTCAATTGAGTGAAGATTGTTTGAGCCTAAGCCTACACGTACCAAAATCCAAATCACATTCCATATGTCAACTTCCCAAAACACAATAACAAAGTAATACTATGTATTATTTCATTCCTCGTTGTTCCTATACCTCTAGCTTGAAGACCTCAACCCTATACATCCTTCTTCATTGGTGTTCTTTTTTTTTCCTTTGTTTTTTTTTTTTGAAATACAGCCAAACGTCATAGCAAGTCAGGCAGTCAGCCAATACATCATCAACTTTTTGCTTCTACATGACAAAAGCAGATCTTAATTTTAAATAGTAAAAAAAAGAATAATTCTTCAAGCATTATTTTCAATTTATAATTGTTTTTAAATAGTAATTTGTTTCCGGTGAGTCGGTGACATTTCAAGTTGTATGTATGTTATTATTTGTATCAATATTAAATCAAAAAATTTCATTTTAAATTTGGTAGATCTAAGAATCTTTTACTTTGTAAATTTAAGTTATCCTCCCCGTTTCNTGATGTGAATATAAGGCTGCCATTCACATCCGGGTTCTTGGTGGTTTTGCCTATAGGTTTTTTCCTATCGCAATTGCAGGATTTTTCTCATTTTAGGCTTTAATGTTTTTGTGTGTGTTTTACATATCATAGGTGACATGTTCTTGAAGTTTTCTTGATTAAAAGATTCAATCTAGGATGTTTCTTGGAGTTTCCAAAGCTCGAATTTCAGTTTCGGAGTTGTGCAGTTTGTCTGACTTTGAAGATTTTTTATTGACAGTTGCCTTTGAACTAGAATGCGCGTGAATATACGTTGGAAAGCTTATTGAATCTACTTTCACAGAAAAATATTTCAAAAAACCAGAAAAAATCGGAAGAATGTTTTATCCTGTTTTGTTCGGCTGTCAAACTGGAAATCAGTTTTTAGTAACATTTATTTTATTTGGAGTCCAAGTAGTTAAGATTTTGTTAGGACGATTTTAATTGTTTCGTTTTCTAATTTTTATCTTCTCAGATTGGGCCTAAAGGCAAGGAATGTTTGCCTATAAATACTCAAGCTTTCATCAATAAAATTCAAGTCTTGTTTTGTGTCAATTTTAGGGATATGCATAAAAGCTAATTTTGGATGTGTGTAAGTTCAAAATAATTCTTGTGAGTTGAGAGTGAATTAATTCATAAAACCCTTAAGTTTAGGTGAGTGAAACTTAGAATTAATTGAGTTTAGTTTGTTTTGTGAGTGAAGCTAATCAAATTAATCTCAAAAACCCTTCTAATTCGTGAGTTAAGTGTGAGTGAAGCCTTAAATCTGAATTAAACCCTTAGTGTTCTTTCAATTGAGTGAAGATTGTTTGAGCCTAAGCCTACACGTACCAAAATCCAAATCACATTCCATATGTCAACTTCCCAAAACACAATAACAAAGTAATACTATGTATTATTTCATTCCTCGTTGTTCCTATACCTCTAGCTTGAAGACCTCAACCCTATACATCCTTCTTCATTGGTGTTCTTTTTTTTTCCTTTGTTTTTTTTTTTTGAAATACAGCCAAACGTCATAGCAAGTCAGGCAGTCAGCCAATACATCATCAACTTTTTGCTTCTACATGACAAAAGCAGATCTTAATTTTAAATAGTAAAAAAAAGAATAATTCTTCAAGCATTATTTTCAATTTATAATTGTTTTTAAATAGTAATTTGTTTCCGGTGAGTCGGTGACATTTCAAGTTGTATGTATGTTATTATTTGTATCAATATTAAATCAAAAAATTTCATTTTAAATTTGGTAGATCTAAGAATCTTTTACTTTGTAAATTTAAGTTATCCTCCCCGTTTCTTTGAGAGTCCAATTTATAAATCAATGCTTGGAGAGTTGGAGTTGCATGACGGATTAAAAAAAAAAAAAAACTTTTTAGGAATTTTATTATTATGCTAACTTAGGTGTGAGTAATTCAAGTAAGTTCAATAGTTTAATATATAAGAACTTGAAGATTTAAAATCAAAAATAGAATTAGTCGGTGGTTCTAAAGGACACCAGTCCAAACAAGCCTAAGCCCAATAACTAGAGATCAACTAAGGTAACATTGGAAATAGTAAATACAGAAAAAGAATAGGAAAAAAACCTCCAAGTACAATCTTGATATGTCCTCCCGATCTTTGCTGCTAAGGCCTCCAGGGACATCTGTTTTAGTTGCAAGTGCCTGATCGATAACAGAATCCAAAAGCTCCACTTGCCTTGCTCCATCATGCATCAGTGCAAATTGTAAAAGTTCCTATAATTAAATAAATAGTAAAAAACAGAGCATGTAGATTGTTTGATAAATTTCAGCTATAGCTTTAACATTCAGCATTAAAATAAAAATTTATATACTCAATTTCTCACTTATCAGAGTGATTGAGGTTAAGCAATCACACTATAATGAAGACATCATTAAGAGACAATGTACTATTATACCTTAAAGAGTAGTATTGAGTGAGGCACACGCTGAATCCCATTTAACAGAACCTGTCTGGCAGCCTCTATACTATCTGTAATCTGTCAAAAATAATTATAAGACCACAAGCTATCATGTGATTACAAGCAAATGACAAAGAAAAGGGAACCAGAGAGTCAAAATTACAATACCACTATAACTTTTGATTTTATTTTCAATACACAATAACCATGTTATATTAAAAAGACAAGGGATTGTTAACCTATACAAAAAGGATAAAATTAGTAAGATCATACCTCACAACACCTAGAAATCTCACACCAAAGTAAATAACAAATCAAATAAGTAAATGATCCTCAAGAACTTATTTAATCATGCTACCTATAAGGTAATAGAGTGTTTAAACTCCAACTATATAAGGTCCACAAAAATAGAAGTAAAACGGCTAATAGCTTTTGTGTCCTAGTCCCCTCAAAATCTCAAACATTAGTCAAACCCTCTCCTTCACCTATGCACTAGCAAATAAAACCAGAAGAATTTAGGTTCCACATTTCTCTATTCTGCTTGTATTTCAACCTCACCTCTTCCATGCTACCAGGACATCTTACACTTGCACCAGGTTGAACCCAACTACTTTCAGTGAAAGATAAACTCAAACATCACAATAGCTACAAAGGAAGGAAAAGAGAAGAAAAGAAAAGAGTTTGTGAAATTGCTAGAAAATGATGGGAAAAAAAAAAGTAAACTCCAATATTTTACAGCAATTAATGAATGGCTGAAAAATAATGCGAAATTTTTCAGAATTGAAGAATTTGATGGCGTTGTATGAACTCTTAACCTTTTTCTTTGCGAGTCTAATTTTCTATATCCATAAATTAACAACTCAAAATAAGAAATACCTTATACTAAGCATCATTAAATTATCTCAATTTCTGTCACAAACAAATGACAAATTCGGCCCTAGCCTTATCCCAGCAACCAGGTGTAAGAACCCTCAAGAAAAATTCTTAAGCATAAATATGAAAACAAGGGGAAAAACACATGCATTGCGGAGAAACAATATCCAAAGCAAATAGCCAAATACAGCTAAGTTCTAAGTTCTGACACCTTAGTTTGATTTCTCTAATTATGAGTTTATGACCCTAAAAACCCACATGTAGCAAATCCTATGGAACCTGGAAGGTGCCTCAAAACATCTAAGATTCTAGATACACATGCCCACACGTAAAAGTCACACCATTGCAGCTAAAAGCCATATGGGTTTCCATGTAGTCATACAAATTTCATGTCTTCAAATAGTTTGGCTGATTGACATTAAATAGTGAATGATTTGCAATTATTTTGATCACTTTGGGACAATTTTGCAATGGAATGATGATATTAACAAAGATGTAACTCATAGGATCAAGTGAATTGTCATTTAAACGGACCATCGCAAACTAATTAGTCTTGCTAGAACCAGGTGTATCAACTGGTCTGCTCTGTTCCCTGGTTTCTGCTACCAAAACAAATAGCTTGTGGGGAAAAAATATGAAGAGGTGATGGGTCTTATGTTCTAAAATAGATATGGTAATGTTCTTTAATAGATGAAAAAAATGATGGAATTATGTACCTTATATTGAAGACGAGCGTAATGCAAATACAGCATTGGAAGAGTGTCAGGTTTGTTCTCTGCTGCAAAATGAAGTGCTTGCTTGTATACACTAGATGCAGACGCATAGTTTCCCTGACAATAAATGAATACAGCCATGATATAAAGATCATATTATATCTATACTGTAGTTATTTTGACAACCGTAAAACACAAGACATCATACCATGCGTCTCTCCATATTGGCTTTCCTCCTGATTCTATCAATGAAGCAAGGTCCAAAATCTTGATCACATTGAAGAAACGCAGCATGTGCACCATCAATATCACTAATTTTCTCTTTGAACCAAGCATCGAAAAGATGAATTTCAGGCACACTCTGCAACCCACAAATAAGATTTCTAATTATGTATAAAATTTTCTGTCAAAGCAATCAATATAAACAACATTAACTAGGTTCAGTCGAAAGAAAATCAAATATAGAATTTAATCAAAGATGAAAAACTCAGGCACACAAACAATCAGAATCTCTAAAAAGCTTTGACTTGCATGTAGATTGAACAGAAGTTACACGAGTTAAAAAAAACAAATGAACGATGGATTCCGACATAATGTTACTGCAAAACCTTGGCCGCTACTCTAATTGTATAGGAGTGAAAATTTTCCCCCTTTTTTCTCTCTTCTCTCCCTCCTAACACTGTACCCCATCAAATTGGCCCCACAAACAGCTTGGCACTTGTGGTCGTTACCTCCATAACTCCATGTGGGTACAAACCTTGCAATATAGTGTTCATTATAGCCAATCCCAATCATGAGACTAAGGCTTAAATTAATTGATTGATATAGGTTCATCGGAATGTTGACACTTGACACCACCAAAGGTATTCGACTTCTTTTAAATAAGATAGCGCCCACTTAAAAGACCTAACCAAAGCTAAGGCCCCTAGTTTATGCACCTTAAGGTGCCAAATGTGGGCGCCTTCACCTAGGTAAGGGAACAATGCGCCACCCTAACCTAGGTGAATTGGTGAAGGCATCTATTAAGAAAAACCTTGGTACAGGTGGAAAAATGGTGGAAAAGTTTCTTCCTTCTTTCTTAATATTTTATTCTATTTCGGCAGATGTGGATCAAGGATTTGATAGATTGGTTAATTCTTAAATTTGGTGTTAACGTTTTCTTCCTGAACTTGTGATTGCAGTAGCAAGACTAGCAACAGACTTGATAGCATATATTATGATGAAACTAATGAATTTCCATCCCTCACGGCAGCAAGGTGGGCTAAAGAAACATAATGGCTATTTGAGATGCCCCTCTTTTCACTTTTTGCACTAATTTCAGCCGATGGTAAGCCCCTCTTTTTTACTTTTTGCACTAGTTTCTTTTTTATGTCAATAATAAATCTCCATTCTCTCTCTCTGTTAGGGAGCTTCACCACCCATATTTTGGGTTGTATCTCTCTCCTAATGAGATTTTAGGGTTAGGGAATTTTCTTTTTTCGGTGGAAATTTAATTTGTTAATGAAAATTTATACAAGGTTGCAACAGATGACGATTCTACGTCTAAAATCAATAAGGTCAAATTTTGTTGATCAAAAGCCCCCCTTGTTGAAAGTTGCATGTATGCATAGAACAACTTTATAAAGAGAGTATTCATTATTGACATATCTTATATACAACGACCGTAGTTTTGTTCCAACTCAAATATTATTTGATTTAGATTGCTCTGTATTTGTTAGTTTTGATCTTTATTGTAGATGTCGTATGACTCCTTTATTAATGAATTGATTTTCATTACAAAAAAAAAAAGGCATAATTAAATGAAATGGCATATTCTCCTTTGTTCTTAATGATCCACTAGACATAAGAATAGAAAGTAGGTGTCATTAAATGGGTGAGAAATTGTTTAATCTGCAACAAACGCGGCCATTTGATTGGGCACAAATATAGGTGGAAAACACCATAAACAAATGGGTAGTTTATGGCAAAGTAAGGTATTATGGTAATAATAAATGCAACTAAAAGAGGAGTTCAAATGGGGACACGGCTTTTAGTACACTATACGTGAACAAAAAAAGGACAAATGGAGCATTTTTTGCTTAAGCTTCGGCCAAAACCTTAGTTTTAAATGGCGAGCAGGGCGCAAAAGGGGCGTGCACCTTGCACCTCGGTGTGCTACTTGTGGGCCATACGCAAAAGAATATAAGATTGGAGAAAAACAAAAAATCCCAGAAAAGCCAAAAAGAAGAGGGCCTTTGCGCCCTGCCTAAGTGTCTGTGTCTCTCATAGGGGTTTTTCTTGGCCCCTACATGCGTTTAGGCTTTCGCTTTTAAAACCAAGGCCAAACGTAATAAAAAAGAAAGGCTAGAAACAACAACCAAGATCATTACAACAAAGTCAAAAATTACAATAAAAAACAAATACCAATTGCCTCATGTACAAGATCTTTTATAATAGTTGACATGTGGGAATTTTCTCAACATTGATTTAAAATTGGTTCTCTAAGATTATGGAAAAGGTCATACCAAAAACTGCTTTTAGGACAAGACATGGTAGCCTTGAGTTTACGATCATGCAATTTTGGTTAACCAATGCCCATCTCATGAATCGAATGTTTAGGCCTGTCCTTGATCAATTTGTAATTGTATTTGATGTCACGTTGGTGTACTCCCAAAAAACCAAGACTTGAGACAAAAGAGGTTGCATGCCAAATATCAAAATATGGCTTTAGGAGAAAGAAGGTAGACCTTTTGCGTCCCATTATGTCTAAGGAAGGTTTGTCTATGGGTTCCTCAAGATCCAAGTAATTAGGAATGGCCAAGGCCAACAAATGTGACTAAAATACGTAGTTTCTAGGCTATAACCAAAAGTTTGTCAAGAATTTCTCAAGGATCGGCAGATCCTAACCAATCTTATGAAGTAAACTATGATGCTTCACTGTTATGATAAGCGTGAGCACTGAGCAGTATTTCCTAGAGTTGAAATCAAGGTTAACAACAACCTTTTTTTTCCAATGCACTCTAGGGATCACGGATTCAAAGTGCATAGTGATGCCTCAATGAATAAAAATGGGAAAGTACGCATGTAAGCAAACCAATATAGATCTTGTGGCAGCCATATTGATTACAAAAGGTATGGAGAGTGGAGATATCATTTGTATGGTACAACCTACAAAATATTCACAAACCACAATATCTTTAGCACATCTTTACCTAACTTGAGTAGAGCATGAGGCTAAGACGATTTTTTAAAATCCTCCAAAAACAATACCATCCAGAGCGAATATAGTGGCAAACGCATTAGGTAGAAAAACGAGAAACCCTACAGTATTGTGTCTTCTTCCTAAATAAGCTATATGAAGAGCTTCCAAAGCAAAACCTATGGGTAAAGGATCGTGGAAGAGTAAAGATTAAGATAGAATTTATTTAATAACCATCATTCCGATAATACTCGGCGAAAAAGGGAAAGGTCCACCCAAACAAGTGAAAGAGTCCAGTACCAAATAGTGTATAATGATGTAGGACCTTTAAAGATGCATCAGGAGGTATCGCCCCCTATTCAGGCAAAAGCAGGACCTCTTAAGATGAAAGGCAGCATCTACTATAAGGGCTAGTTGTGTGTGTCCCAATGAAATGTGAGGATTTGAAGAACCGACTGATGAGAAAGCCTCAGCTATACAAGCACGTCAAACAACATTACTGGTTACCAAGAACAAAGAAAGAAGTTGACTTTTTCTGTATGAATCAATCTAGAGGATGGGTACAATGATTGAACATTTCAAATTTTATCGAACATCCGAAACTTAATTCACATTAATAATAAATGACAACAGTTTGTTTAATTACCTAAAGCGTTCATGACTCTGTATACCAATAAATTCTGTAGTTTGATAACCCACTCCATGTTTAGTTAAGGGAAGATATAGGAATATAAAAATAATTCAGATATTAATAATTGACCAAATATTAGTATGATATTAGTTCACCCATTCAATATTATTTCTATATTATTTGAACTAGAAACACAACCATAATTAGTATACTTCTTCCAATTGTCGTGAATAAATATTTGGACTTCTACACTATTCACTCACAAGAAATCGACATGATGGTTTACACAAAACAACATAGACATCTAGAATCTAATTTATATCTTATGGATATCTACTTCTTATAAATTTAAGTATGTTACTAATAAGTAATTATAGATATTAATGGTCCAAGTAGTGCCTCGGAAGGAGTCACGATTACATAAAAATAGTAAAATATATTGAAAGTTGATTATACCTTTAAAAAGATGAGTGTTGCTCTCTTCAAAGCATCAGCTGCAATTTCCCTTCCTCCCTTCGACTCCACATAATCAACATAACGCATCCAAAACTCAGGGTAATGAGCACAAGAAATTAAGCATCTTTCATAAAGTTTCACAGCCTATCATCCACAAAGCCAGGCTTAATTAGATGTTTTCAAACAAAAGAAAAGACTTGAACCCCTCAATAATTGTCAAAGCACAGTCATATACCCAGTCAAAATCACCTTCCATCTCAATTAGATCCAAGTATTGATGCCAATTTTGCAACTGACTGTCATCAAGTGGCTTCACATGAAAATAAGGTCTACGTATATTCTGCTCAAACTTGTGCACTTTTGCATCCAAGTCACGGGCTTGTTGGTAGAAGCATTCTCCAGTTGAAATGTATTTCTGCAATGCTTTGGCTCTTGTAGATGGACCAATCAAGTCATTTATAACACAAGAGATCTCAGCATCTTTACATGCCACAATTTCACTATCTATATCATCTTCTGGCTGCTCTTTCTTTTGCGAACTTTCCTGAAAATCAATATCCTCTTTCCAAATAGCAACCAATTTCTTGAAACTAACATTTAAAGAAGAAAAAAACGTGAATAAGCATAGTTGTATAGAGTAAAAGGCTATTGTAGAGACACATAATGCCCACACTTGAGCAATTTCAAAGAGAAACAGCAGTAAAAGCAATATGATTTATAGGCGAACAATTATACACATGTCAACACCAATAGCAATCTTCTTCAAGTTTGAACAAGTATAAGTCCTCTATGAAGCAACGAGCATGTGTGTGTGTGACAGCTCATTACAGGGTGTTTTAATGAGCTTGGTACCTTAGCAAACTAAGGCTCTTGTGTCTTGATTAACATGTCCTTTATTAGCAAACTAAAGTATCTAGCTATAAGAAATATGACATTAAGATAATTCAAGGTCTCCAATATTTCCCAGTGTCCCTACAACAAGGCATTATAACATAGAAAACTAAATAAGGATAACAAATCAAGAGGACTATTAGTACTTTGTATATGGTGATATTCAGATTAATCACCTCAAATTGCTTGCTAAATGCTTACTTCCTCTATTTCGATTTAGTCGGTTTACTTTCAAATTATGGTTCTCTGAGGCATTTTTTGAAAAGAAAAATAAAGATAAAAGGGTAAGTTATTGAAGAAAATGAGGATTATTGAGAGCATGATATGAAAAGACAAAGGATAACTGTGTAATTTTAAATGTTAAAGTTTACCAAAAAGTGATGCAACTATTTTGAGACATCCCTAAATAGAAAGTAAAGCAATTAAATTGATACGGAGGAGGTATTAGTAGTTCATTAAGCTCTAAGAAAGCAACTTTCTTCTAGCAAGACTTTTCCTTGTCTTAGAAAGATGGTTTTAAGACGTTAAGGATACACGACTAAGACTACATTTATCCCCTATTAAACATGGATCACATCCTAGAATATAAAGCACATACGTCGTACATTATATTAATCTTTACTTCAATCTTAAACATATTTAAGGTGTTTTCCCTTTTATTTTTTAATATGATGGTTACTATGGAGAGAAGATATTCTAGTCCCCAAAGATATCATAAACAACTTCCTGGACACAAACTCACAACAATTTGCTAATGCATTAACTGGAGATCATGCCTAATCCACTGATCTGAAGTTAACATTGTAAAAATATCTTATTTAGTGGCACCTACAACAACAATGATAACGAAGATAAGCACATATATAAGCAAGTTTGTCATATGAATGCATGTGTAAACATTTACACAAACCAAATTATATCATACCAAAGACCTTAATCACAAAACCAAGGGAAGTACAACGTTAACAATACCAGTATAACACCTTAACCTCTTCAGTTTTTCATAATATACTAAGGAAAGTAGCTGAGTTGCTGAGCATACCTTTCATAATATTGCTGCAACTTCTTTGTTGGAAACTTTAAGGTCTGGATATAGATGCTTGCCAAAGAATTCCAATGTTCATGGGAATATTCGAATTCAATATATTTATCCCATAAATTATGGCACAGGTAATCCTTTCCAACAAAGGACAACCCTCTTTCAAATAATCTGCACAAGAAAAGAGTGTTCCATAGCAATGATCAACATACCACGACAAAAATTACCTTGAGAAAAGAATATGGCAAAATGCAAAATTGTTGACGGAGCAACTAGAAGAAACATAAAAGAAATTGCATAGACACCGGCACTTTGATTGCAGGACAGAATGTTGTTGATACAAAAGAATATGATGCCAAATAAATATATTAGGTATATTAACATTTCAATCCCATAAGATGCATAAGCAATAGACTTTGCAAGCATGCTATTGTTCCAATACTTTGTACCAGATGTTTACGCATTTTCTGCCAATTGTCTAGATACTTGCTATTAATAATATCACTTAAAACAGGCATAAGTATGCTCAATTAAAAAATCAAAATAAACTAGCTTTGATCCCGGGCGTTGCCCCGGATCATTTGATAAATATAGTTTAAGGCTTACTAATAAATTTAAAAGTTTTAACTAAGTAGTTTTTTTAAAAAAATATATTAAAGTTGGTAAAATCAAATTTAAAATTTCATAAACAGATGAAATATTAAGTACATGAATATATAAAGAGTATATACGAAACCCTTTTACATTAGCAACAAAAAATGTTTTCGCGAATTATATATTGATGGTTAATTATTTTCAAATATAATCATTTGCTAATGTTTTTTTCCCTCAAGCAATGATTCATTCATTATTAGACATTTATGTGAGTTGTTTTGTTTGAAAATAATTATAGTTTGAATAGTTAGTATTTTTGAACATGAATACACGATTGCTAAAGAAATTAAAAAAATTGGAGTGAAACAACAATTATGATATTGGGGAAAAAAAGCTGAAAATAAAATGATTACACAAAGTTTGTTAAAAGATAATCACATAAACAATTGTTTATTGTTATTCATTATACATTTATGTGAACTAACATACATATTTAAAAAATACGATTTAGAGCTATTTGACCATTCGCTTTATTTTGAGTTTTTCATTTATTTTGCAATCCATGATAATATAATTTGCTGTATGAAAGAACAACAATAGTAATGCATAGCTTAGTTGGTAAAGTCTATGTATCTTAAAGTGAGAGGTCACAAGTTTAATTCTTAACAAACACGTTTTTTGGCTAACATTCACGGTTCATTGAAATTGTATTAAAGAGGCGCCACATGGCAGATTGCTATGATTCGCCTTGCATTTTAATATATAGTAGTTGATTTTAAATACCAACAGCATGAAACAGAATTCCAAACATTTAAATTATGCAGAGTGCTTATTTAATGGAGCTCTAAATCATCTCTACCTGCGAACATCCAATGGGTCTTCAAATGATGAAATACCAAAGCTACAATAATCAACCCATACACTAACGGAGTATGGTACTGATTCAACTGCTCTTTCAAAGACTCGAACAACCTTTTCCACACTACATAAGCGTGCCACATGCTCAGCATATTTCTTCCAGTAACCATGGCAAAGGGGGAACTCAGACAGAAACGAGTCATAAACCAAAATGATTTTATTTAAATTTTCCTGCAGCAAACACACCAAACACAAATATAACTTCATTATTTCTTTCGAATAAATCATCACTGAAGCAGGATATGATATAAGGGACACAATATCTATAAAGTCCATGATCCTTCATTTTCAGCCATCATTATTGAGATTAATGCTTCACTCATTGATGCACATGGTTAGTATGTCTTGTCTGCGGCTTGGTTACAACATGCGGCCACATTTTTTTATAAAGGTAGCCCTTATTCACTCAAAGTAGTAGCCTCATTTTGTGTATAAGAGTAACCCCAATTCATCAAACAATCAATATAAAATAACCCAAAAGAAATTAACCGCCACATGAACTTTCGACTAAGCCCTTCTTTTGTTATGGCTATTATTAAATAAAATCAACCTGTTTCTTGTTTCACAATGGTAACCCCAATCTCACAACACAATAGCCGCCATATTCAATCATAAAGCACAGAAGAAAGCCGGCCACACCATCCTAGCAACATATCAGAATTCGTCTTACTCGGTTAATCAAATAATCATTTCTATGTTTCCAAAGATGAAATAACAAGGCACGATCTTCACTTTCTATACTTAGCTGCTTACTCTTAGCTATTACAACTACAATACTACATTACCCTGCCTATACATAACAGTTTTCGCCGATTCCGAATTAAATAACAATCATTTACCCCCTAACCCAAGATAAAACCAATGCATATTACACCATTTCTTACACTTAGGGTCCGTTTGGTAGGGCGTAAAACATTTTCAATGTAAAATGATTTTCATTGAAAATAGTTTTCCATGGAAAACAATTTTCCATTGCTTGTTTACGTGTAAAAAAAGTGATGAAAATAGGGAAAATGTAGGGGGTGGAAGGAGGAAGTGAAGAAAGAGTGTATAAGGGGATGGGAGGAAAATTGTTTTCCTTTCATTTCGGAAGGAAAATGTTTTCCATCATTGTAGCGAAAAATTTATTCCCACGGAAAATGATTTTACATTCCTATTTGTACCAAACAATGTAAAATTGGGAAAGGGAGGAAAACACTTTTCATGAAAAATATTTTACGCTCTACCAAACGAAGCCTTAAAACATGAGAAAGAGGCTAAAAAAACTATAACCCAGATGATAAAAACAAAACCCCAGTTGAAAGAACAACTTACACTATACAATTGTTCAAAACTTGAAATGAGCAAAGTCCAAGATTCAAAGTCCAATGAACCTCGAGCAACAAGCTCATTAATCAATTGTTCATCCAAAACATCTGAGCATAATATAAGTACAATAAGTTCAAAGAATAATCAATTGTACAATAAGCTAAAAACCCAAATAATTTAAAGGATACAATGCACAATAAAAACTCAAATAATCAATTATACCAAAAAAAAAAAAAAAAGGAAATGGGATATTGATGAAGTGGGTATTTACCAGCAGAGCTAACTGCCATGGGAGATGATGAAGTTGAGGTGGAATTTATCGATTATCTGATAGATTGATGTAATGTAATGAAGAAGAGTTGTTTAGTGTTTGGTTTCTGCTGTTTTATTGTTTAGGGTTCAAACTTAAAGGTTCAAACTTTTATTGGTTTAAATTCGTGGGCAATTTCTAACTTGAAGGGGAGTTCATTTTTTTGGTTTGCGACTACCGAGTACCGACCAGCGACTAGAGATTAAGTACTAATTATTGGTGAGTGTTCGGTCAATAGGAGACGAGCCGATGGGTATACCATATATGGATCAATAAGAGACGATGGGTATTACTCCATACTCACAGGCAAGTAGACATTAGACAACGCTTGTATCATACGGCCACTAGTCTACTAGGTTTGATAATTTTCCAATTGGTGCCTATTTGTGCACTCGCTTTATTTATAATCTTGAATCTAATGTTTAATTATGTGTACTTAATGTTCATCTTAGTAAACAGAATATCCATTTCATAAAATCAAATGTTACAAAGTAGTTTTATAATAATTTACCTTGTTTTAAATTAATAACATGATTGTTAAATATGATACCACTTTACTCTAACGTAACCCACTAAAATTCCATTAATGCCCCTATTGTATTTCACATCAAGATTTTGAATTGCTTTCTCTCCGACTTCTCCTTTTCAAATGCATCTTCTTGTGCAGTAGGATTATGGAGTTTACTTTAATCAAATTTTGATTCTTTATCATGTATGTCGTTGGAGGAGTTCACTTCAATCAAATTTCAATTCTCTATGTCTCAAAAAAAAATCATTTCTTTATCATATATTGGCGTTACACATTCTCAATATCTCATTTTCTTAAATTCTCATTTTCTTCTCAATTTCACAGGCTTCTCAAAAGGATTGTGCTTCAATTTTTTTTTTTTCCAATTTATGGGTTTAATATGTTAGTTACGGTTTTATTTCGATGCTGCTATTTATGATATTGAATAGCAGTGTTAACCGCAAAATTTCATACTTGCAAATTAATAATAAGAAAGACAAATAATATAGTAAATGATAACTTCATTGATAATTTATGGGTTACAACTATCGTGACTCTCTTGGTTCCTCTCTCTAAAGATGGGGTTTAAATTTGTTTTCTCAGTGTCGGGGTCTTATCGACTTATTCCGGACTATTTACCTACAAATTGGTAGTAGGAAAGTGATGGGGTCTTTATGACTTATTCCATCTCTGCCCCTAAAAACCCTAAACTACACCCCTATTTACAGAGAAAATACCTGCTTAGATCGAGAATAAGATAATAATATTATATTTTAATTTATCGTAAATCTCAATAAATCATATTATCTAATATATTTTTCTCTTATTTTTGGATATATTTGACACCTAAAAATACTAAAATTTTGGTGTCAACAAGTAGTATTAATCAATTAATGTTTCAAATTAAATCTTGGATTGTGAAAGGTTCTATCGATTTTACACATGAGGTCTTCAAATTAAAGGAATTTAATTGTCGATTTCCAGGGATCCGAGTTAGAGAAAAACATTGACTAATTTGGGAGATTAAATTTTGAGACTAACTTAGTTGAATTTAAGGGTTCCAAGTTGAATAATCTGTTATTTGGGAAAATTCAAATCAGGTCAGTTTAATTACTGCTAGGCTCCCTGCATTTATAAAAATAATAATATTAATAATAACAATAATGATAATAATAATAATAATAATAATAATAAAATTAATGAAACTAACAATGAGAAAAATTCTGTAAAAGTTGATTATATATGGCTAAGAAATGAAATATGCAGTAAATTTTAAAGACGTGTATGTCTATTAATTTATACTAAGAATAAAATAATAAAATTTAAGTTTGAAAATATAAGAGAAAAACATTTTCATTTCTAAATCCATTATTTATTATTATAAAATTTCTAGTTAATTTAAAAATACAAATAATATACAAAAATAATTTTGAACAAGTATCAAAATATAAAATGATTATTTATTAACTTTTAAATTTGTATGCCATATATACTACTCTCTCCGTTCCCTATTATTCTTGATGGTCACTATTCACCCTTTCATTTTGATATATGATATAATAATAGTGGTGGAGTCAAATTGGGGTAATAATTGATGAGAGAGAAACAAGTTGCAACTAATAGAAACTTATTAGTGGGTGGTGTGGGGTCCATTTTAATAAAAAAAATGTTAAAAATCTAATAAAGTTGTAATGTAAAGAAAAATATGAAACATAAAGAAACAAGACATGTAAAAAATAGGAAACGGATGGAGTATACTAATTCTAACTTTTAGGGGTGTCCATTTTTTATTTTTTGTTTCTTTATGTGGGGATCGGTCTAAATTGGTTTTATATTCTGAAAATTTGCAAATTTGCAGATTATATAGTAGGTCAATTGTGATCAAAGTGTTTGATCAATATCCATAATAGATTTAATAATAGAATCGTATAACATCAAGAAAATCTACTGTTAAAATTAATTTTTATAGGTTGACGTCAATGATGACAGATCTTAGTCCATTTATCTAAGGGACTAAATAGTTTTTTTCACAAATATAAGTATCCTATATAAACAATTGAAAACTAAAAAAACTAATCACAATATAGCATAAAATTTAGTAAATTCTTGGCAAAAGAGCAAACACAAAACTATCATGCTAATAAAACGAACACTAATCCAAATATTCAATGAATATTTTATATCATCAAAGAGCTAAAAATGAATTTAAATTTAAATATAAGAAAAATAAATCAAAATGAATTTCAAATTGAAAAGAATTAAAAATGATGAATATTGACATGATTTCTTTAAAAATATAAAGTTTTGGAGATATAATAATCATTAGGAAAATGGATTAATTTATTAATTTTTTTTCACTCAACATAATTTTGTCTACTGTGAACTTGGGGAATCGTACAATGTGATTTCCTTTTATTTTAAAATAACCTTTTGTAAATTTGGGCCAAAACCATATCTAATATTTATTGTGGTGAGTGGTGACCAACTTTAGCTTTGAAACAGGCAAATTATTATATAGACTCGGGAGTATATATGCCAGAATATACTCCTTGTAATATTCATTATTCCATGAGTAAGATTTATTTTTCAATAAGTAATATTTTTGACAATATACTCAGCACTTATTCAAGAAACTTTTCTTATCAAATACTTTATGCTACCTCCGTTTCACATTATTTGCAACGATGTGACATAAAATAGAGGAAGAAATGTCTAATAGTTGCAAATAATGTGAAACGGAGGTAGTACATTAAATTCATGCAAAATGGTTAATATTCTTCTTTGAACAAGTGTTTGGTAAGTGTGAATGAGCAATATTCATCTTCAACACTAATATGTAATACATGATATTCAAGTAACATTACACACATATATGCTCAAAAATTTCAACTTGTAATATTCACTTTCCAATGTATATATTTATTTTTGAAAATGTGATACTAAAGACGTACAAGTTATACTTGATAGTAAGACCAACGCCACTAGTAATGCACTTCCTCGACTTTAATGAATGAATAACTTAAGGTTATTTGTCTTTAAAATCAAATCAAGATAAACAAACCTTAATGATAGCTTAAAATATTTTAAGTAGTATAAAGTAAATATTAAACTCAACAAAATGAAATATTACATGTAGGAAAGTGAATATTACATGGTAAAAAACATGAATATCAGAGGGAGTATATAGTGGAGTATACTTCTGGGTGTATAGTATAACAATTACTACGAAGTATTTTTTTTTTTTTTGTGTGTTTGGATGGGCTTGGCCCCTAAAGAAAGTCCGCCTTGAACCCCAACAAACGCAATCATCTTCAATAGTCATAGGAAAAATTGGACACTAAGGCACTGTTCTCCTCATCTTATCTTTACTTATTTTCTGCAAAAATAAGTTCAAATCAGCAAAAATAAGTTCAGTTTAATAAAAATAAGTTCAGTTCAACAAAAATAGATTTCAATCCTTAATAAATTGTTAATGATTTCAGAAAAAATAAGTTCAGTTCAGCAAAAATAAGTTCAGATCAGCAAAAATAAGTTCAGATCAGTAATAATAAGTTGAAGAGAACAGAGCCTAAGCGGAAAGTGATACATAATTATCTTCCAAAAAAAAAAAAAATACTCCGGAGTACTATTTAATTCATTCATTTCGAGCTAACATATTAGCTTACTTGCTTGTTACAACTGTTAGCTACATACTATGCCTAGTATACACTTTTATGCTCGAGTGTTCGAATGATATCACCATCAAGTTGTTTTTACCCGATTCTACGATTATACTAAAATACTATTTTTTTAAACATGTCAAAAGATAATGGGCTAATAACTAGGTCCACAACTCCTTACATGGTTAATATACTTGTTTTACATATTTTATATGAAAGTTTTTATCCACATTTTACACTTTGTCGATTTTTTTTTTTTTTTTGCTAAGGCACTTTATCAATAATTTTCCATACTTTTTTTTTTCCCTATATTAATATTATGATTGGCATGCTAAATATGTCGTATAAATAACCTGACCAAATACAAATTTTTCTCACTTTCTTATAAACGGATATAGTGATAACTAAGGATCGTATCCACATGGAAAAAGGAACGAGTTTATATTAATAATATCCAATATTGCTATTAATTAATCACCTAGCTTACTCTAAACAATCAATAATCGAACCAACAGGAGTTCTACGATTTGTTTTGTGAATTTCGAAACTATAACTAATTTATGTCAACTAAGATAAAATATAAGGATTAAAATGGGTACGAATGATATCCACTAATTTATCGATCGACATACCAAAAACGTCTCTACTCAAGAATTGATTAAATATTAACAAGGATGGAGTCCTTTGTTCTCATAAACTTGGCGAAGTAAAATGATCCGCATAAAAAAAGTCCTAACTATTAATCAACCTCTATGATCGGCGTTAAGGTTAACCTAATAATTGCATAAAGATTTGAGAAACAATACTATTGTCCAATCCAAAGCTTATGCAAGCGCTAAGCTATGAACAACTTGTAACTTTACTAAGTTTGAACACTAAGAATCCACAAAGTATAGAACTTAGGTGCTACAAATGGATGATGAACATAACAATCAGAATACAGTTTAAAACCTCGCAATAAAATAACAACAAACATCAAATAGTAGTACTCCTAGCAAACACAAATCATGTTCATCAATTTCAAGCATAAAGAGACAATAACCAATAACAAGAGTAAATAAGAGTTCAATGATTTCTTATAATAAACCGCTAAGAGCTTCAATCAAACGCTCCCAAAATAGTTTAAGCTACAACTTCCATAACCATGGTTGATTCCATAACCAAATACTCAAAATACATCAAGAACAATAAAGGAAAGAAAACTAGTCTAAAATAAAGCTAGAGAGTTTTTTTATTACAAACTAAAGATGAATACTAGATAATAAGAGAGTATGAATGTCTCTTAAGTCAAAGATCGAAAACATCTTTCTATCTATACATACTAAAGAAAGGAAAATTGAAAGCTAAAATATCTAAAGTATGAGCAAGTTGCAAAATACGCTGAACCCCTGACAGAAACAGGGAAAAGTCACGAGGTGCGAGCTGTTGGAGTCATGTGCAAAGCCATGAGATTTTTAGGAAAAAATGGGTCATTGTAAGTCGCGACGAAATGTAGCACCTCGCGAAGCCTGCATACCACCTCAAAGTAAAACAACCACAACTCCTTCATTTCTCATCGAAATTAAACATGTGACTAGTCATTGGAAAGTTATTGAACAGAGCTATCACCTCCGGCTTGAATAACCCCAAGATCATTTATATATTAAAAGTTACACCAATTTGAACTTGGCTTACTGCATTCTCAAAACTGATTCAACCTTTTCTACGATTCGAGACTCACTACTATGCTCAAAGCAAGGCCCAAAGATGTCATGAAAGCTTCCAAAGATAGTATTCATTCCCACACATCCATCAAAGCTCCAAATGAAATAATAGTCAAGCTTTACTAACATTTACACCTTAAGTCATGAAATGAATCAAAAGCTTAGAAACATAATAAATAAATAACAAAACAACTTAACTCTTCAACAAAATGCTACCAAACTCATGACTAAGAATACGAATATAATGAACACATCAAATATCTCCACACTTAGTCTTTACTTGACCCCGAGTAAAACAAAAATCAACTCCGTTAAAAACCAAATAACATCTCACTAAATTAAGATCAAATTTTACAAGTTAAAACCTAAGCTGCCATCCTACCTACTCCTAAAGACTCCAAAATGCAAGCCATGAAGTACAATGAAATGGGATTAACTCCATGTTTACTCCCAAACTCCTAAGGAATTCGAACCTTAAACAACAAGCATCAATCTTTTAATATTTTCAAAAATCAAAGGGATCACATACCTCTACAAACCCTACCCAGAATTTCCAAGAGAGCAAGCTTCTTAATTATGTAACAAAACTCCATAAATGAGTAAACAAAACAATTAATCTTCTCTCATTGAACAGACCATCGCACACCTCTCAAAAATAAACCAGGGAAGTAGGGATCAAATACTCTAGTAAGTAAGGAAAATAACGGAAAATACGAATTTAGACTCAAATTATAAAAACCTAGGGCAATCTGTTCACCATGAACAATTAACAAACTCATAAAATAGAAATCAATTAATTCACTAACGTTCATTAAACTAGGGTACACTAATTATCTCGAACTTAAACTCCCTCAAAACTCATTTACCGGCTCTCACTCGCATAAACTCGTTTTGCCTATTATAGGGTGGTCTTATTGTAGTAATCTTACCTCTCGGCCTTGATTTCAACAATTACCAAACTTACAACTAAACCTGGACACATTTTAATTGCAATCAATAGAAATTAATAATAGGAATTTAACTACTAATCAGGAACTAATCAATTAATACTAAACTAATTTATTATCATGTTCATGGATCTCCTAACCCTAAAAACTAAATTACTCACTCATAATATTGAAGAAAAACAAAACAAAAGTCATAAAGAAATTCATGATCATAAGCTTAACAAAACAATAATTGAACCAACCAATAATCATGAACTAATATAGAAATTAAGACTAATTAACATGAACAATTCAGTAAATAAATAAAACTAATAAATTAAAGTAAAGAGAAGAGAGAAAGAATTGATGAAGGTTTAACAAACTAATCTAAAGAGATAATTGATTAGGAAATAATCAACTCCTTTATATTAGAAAGCCAGGAGAAGAATTATGAGCCGACACGTGTCACCATATTAAATGCAATAACAAGACACTCCATCTCCACATGGACAATGACGTGGCTCCTAGGTGGCAATATATGAACTTCTCCCTTCTGTTGTTACCTTTTTACGTTCCTACTCTAATGTAACTACTTGTGATGTAAAGTGAAATGAGTATTAAAAGTTATTAGCCATAATAATTATAAAGATTGTACATCTGATTTAATATGTAATTGAAATGTTATTAATCAACTTTTTTTATATTAAAGAGAAATTGACACTTTGTTTGACAGTAATGTAGCACCTGCTAACATTGAGCAATTGCTTGCTTGCACGTCATTTTCAATTGACAACACATCATCCTATCAATCCTCAAAAAAATCTATTCACAGTTATGAGATCAGCTTAATTGTGTACCAATAAATATACGAAGCATATGAAACAATGCAATGAGCAGAATTATTTGAAGAAAAAAAAATCTATCATCCTACTTCATATATATATATATACATATACATACACCACTTATGTGCCATAGTTTTTGATTGGTTGATAATATGTAACTTTAATTTTGAAATTTAAAAGTGATGGGTCGTGTTTAAAATCAATCAATAAGACTGATTATCACACAAAATATGGATGCGACAGCAGTTTACTGATTTAGATTTGAATTAATTAGGTAACAAAATACATTAAACCCCCATAAAAATAGGTCATCTCAAGAAAATGAAATTCTAATAGAATGTCCGTTCTTATATTACTCCATGATCTTCTCCCTTGCATAGTGGATTCCATACGTGCATTGGAAAATAAAACATCTCAATAATTCAATGCACTATTATATTTTGATAATTGAGCCATCTTAATTATTTATTAACTTCCTCTGTAACTGTTTGTCTTCCTCCATTAATTCTTCTTCTCTTATCTCTTTTGTAACTGATACAATCAATGTGTTAATAAAATAAATCATCAAAATCAATATGCACGACTGTATTCTACACTACTCTGCAACTGATATTGAGAAATATGTTGCCACAAACGGCTCTAAGCTATATTACCAACCTTTAGAGGATTCACTCCTTAATTCTACAAACCCTCTTTGATTTTTTGGTATGTCATTCTTTGCTCCCCCTATTTTCTCTCTATGAATCTGCTTTCCAAAACCTCATACTGCATTCAAGTTGGAATTGCATGTAACTTACTTCAATTTAATTAAGGTTTGATTTATGATTTTTTTTTATTGATTCTGGGTTGCAGATTGCTATTTATTGAATTGGAACTCTCTGAAACTATGTTGTCAAAGTTAGCTAATAATTAATTTCAATTAAATTAGGAAAATTTTAAATTACTCATCTGTTCATGTTAATAACTTTTTATGTGCTTGATGATTTTAATTTGATAGATGCTCATTTTTTGTCGTGATATTGTGATAATGATGTCGAGGTGAATGGCGGTGCTCTAATTCTCTAGCTTTGATTGAAAATTCAGGTTGTGGGAGCTTAGAATGATTTTCAGTTGCGTCGTTTAAGTGGTGGCGAATTGAATTTGCATTAGTTGAGAGGAGTTGAGAAAAACTTTAGTCACGATCTTTTTTATTTTGTTATTAATCATATTGTTGCCCTCTAATAATTGGTCTACAATCTACATCTAAATTTATCTCTTTATATTGTTTTTTTTTTTAGATCTCTTTATACAATATTTCATTCTAAAGTATTTTTTGTATTCTTTTGTTTAGTTTTATCATGCCCTTATCCCATTGATAATCAATATCATTATAATTATTTGAAATATTTCATTATTCATATGATTAATTAATATCAATATAGTTTACTTAACTTTACAACACAAAACACTTCCGAGGCAACGCCCGGGCTACAAAACTAGTTAAGATTCTTAAAACAAAAAATAATGCAAAATAAAGTGTAGTTGAGCCCTAGGAAGCATCCCCTAGTCAAGCACGCTGGGGTTCTTTTTTTCCTGATGAAAGTCATGGATTTCCTTATATTAACTAATGGGCTTAATTAAATAAAACCCGCACAAAATATGGAATTCCAGCAAAAAGCCTAAACTTTTCACCCTTGCGCTTGCAGCGATCAAATGGGCTTTGTTCCCTGCATGCGCTCACTTAAAGCCTAGTTTGCTGTGGGAGGAAGGCCTGTCCAAATCTGCGGCCGCATAGAAGGAACAGGTTCTAAGGGTTGCACCCACATGAATGTTCTGGAGTGAATTTTTGACGATCTTTAAACTTTGATGCTCGATTCCTGTTGATTAATATTCGCAGCTTCTCGTTCCTTGGCACGCATCCTAATGCCAGCCCGTATTGACTCGTTTAAACTGCCATTGAATTCAAAACTCCAAGTTTACACACCTAAAACACATAATTCAAACCAAAAACTGCACATAATAACCATTGGACATAAAATCAACGTAAAAAGCACTAAAAACCAACTAAATTGCTTAAACTCATCCATATCACAAGTTATCACCCAGGAACACTATTTAATCCAAAATGAAGCTAGAAACTCTTTTTTTAAGCATGAAATCTGATATGTGTGGTTTTTATAGTGTTTTTCCCCTTGTTTCGAGTCAATTTTATGCCTAGTAGTTGTTAATCTGGCTCGTTTTCGGTTCATTTGNATCTGGCTTTGTTTTAGCTCATTCGATGTTCTTTAGCTAATTTGAAGTGTCTCGTCAAGTTTGATTAATTTCCGGCAATTTTAGAGCATTTTAGTTGATTTTTATCATCCACGGTTGTTATGCTCGGTTTTGGTATGTTTTGTAATTTCAGGCACGAAAACCGAGGCTCGGAACGAAGCCGGAAAGCTTAGACGGGATAAGAATGAAGATGCATGAAATGCGTGCCAAGAAGTATAAAACAAGTCTTCAAGAACTTATGAAGAAATAAGAAGAAAAGAAAGCAAAATTAACTTCTGAGGTCATTATGCGGGCGCATAAAAATACTATGCGGGCGCATTTAATGAGAACAACAGCTAAAGAGGGCATTCTGGGGGTCTGATGCGGGCGCATAAACCTCCTATGTGCCCGCATCAGACGATTTTTCCTGACTCTTTGTTTTTCTTTTATTTTCTTCGTACTTAGGCTTTGTAAGCCCAACTTGGGTACATTAGGCACGGTTTTCTAGGAAAAACAACTTATGCTTTTCATAATTTTAGAATTACTCTCTTAGGATATAGAATTAAGCACTTTTCTCTCTCAAAATTAATTTAGGGAAATTAGGGTTTGTTCATAACTTTGATTTTCAATTCAATTCAAGTCTTCGATTCGTTCTTCAATTTGGTAATTCTTCTGTTTTTGTTCTTTATTTTAGTTAATTTATGCTTTTTAGTCTTTTTAGTTTAATTAATTTAGTTATTTGTTTATGTTAATTAGTTTAATTGTTCATTACTTCATGAATTCAATTAGGGTTTTTACAACTATTCTTGTTTTAATTTTCATAATTATGAGTGAGTAGTCTAATTTCTAGGGTTAGGGAAACCTTGATCAATCAATGGACTAATTAAATTAGGTTGTTTCAATCCCATAATTAGTAGTCAATTTCCTATTATTGGTTTCTTTGTTTACAATTGAATTGTGCGCAGATTTAGTTGTAATTCTGGTAATTGTTGAATTTGATGCCGAGAGGTAAAAATACCACAATAAGACCACTGAATAATAGGCGGAATTAGTCTAGGCATGAGCGAGAGCCGCTAGATGAGTTTCGAGGGAGTCTAGATTCGAGAGAATTAGTGAGCCCTAATTTGACGATAGTTGTGAGATTGAACGATCTTTGTTAGTGAATCCATTAGTTGTTCTTGGTGACCCGAATGACCCTAGGCTTAGTTTATTGGTTTAATCCTTCGTCATTTCCAGTAATTAGTTAGTAATTAGTCAATAGTCAGTTAGCTAGTCAATACTTCTCGACCAAGGCTCTTTACACAGTTTAAGCTTTTTAGAACTAATAGAGTTTAACTGCTTCCCTGAGGATTCGATCCTTACTACCCTAGCTACATTAGTTAGTGTCGTTTGGTTTACTTTTGATAGGTGTGCGATAGCCTGTTCAAAATCAACTTAAAATAAGGGGGAAAACACTATATAAAATATGTATATCAAATTCCCCCAAACCGAACCTTTGCTTGTCCCGAGCAAACACATAAATCGACTACACCCCATAAAACAAAGTAGTCATTATAACTCAAAAGAAAATTCGAATACACATGAATCCAAGCCAACCAATCAAGCACCCAATGACCATTCCTCCTAATACGAGTCAAACAAAACCAACCAAGCAAGTTTAATGGATCAATGACTAGGATAGCTCTCGGGTTGTCACTCCACACATTTAATGATGAGCTTACATACATGAAGCTCTAACCCTCATCTCCCAACCAAAGATGGGATGCAAATGCAATAATGTGTTTAAATGCAAATTTGAAAACCCAAATCCCACATCTCACACCCTCATGTAAGTGTTTAAAGGGTATTCACTCATCCTAAATTTCGACTCGAAATGCAATTAGTACTCTACGACCTTGACAAATGATTCAATTCACAAAAACCATAGCATGTGCATGAAGATCAAAAAGATTTTTTATAAGCTTGTAACACGGCCAGGGTAATAGGTAGGATAAAATGTGATGAAATGTGGGGTATACGCATATAAAACCGAAGAAAATCGCCAACAACTCCAAAGTGTATCAACAATATTCTGCAAAAACCAATTCCAACCAAACCAAACCTTTTTCAATTTCAATTCACATCAACACCATAATACTCACAAATCAACAAAATAACGTACCAATTATTCACAAGCTTTAAACTTCTTTTCTTTTCTTAAATTTGGAAATTTGAATTTTCATTTTCACCATGAACATTATTCTTTTCTTTTCTTTTTTCTCTTTCCTTTTTTATTCAAAACCTTAGGTCCACGATTCCTAATGACTAGCCTTTTCTAAATAAGATAAACAATAGACAAACTCATCACACATACATAACTGAGCTCCATATAAGACATAAACTTTAAATTCTCAAATGAAATCCAATAGCCCAAACATTGGTATGCAGAGCCTTAATATAAAACTTGTTCGTAAAACCTCACTAAACAACAATTTCAACAAAATTTCACCAATAATCCTCCAACAATAACACCATCAAATGCATATCAACGCCACAACAACTTCAAAACTTCCCCAAGCCAAGCTTGGGCATACATCATAAACAATGAAACACGACTTAACATGGTTGTAATGTGGCTAAAAATACAAATGAAGGATAAAAAACTCAAAACATAGGATTAAGAGTAAACATGTAATGGAATGCCTAACATTTGAAAATCATCTGGAAGCTCCCAAAAGAAATGAAAGCCTTCATCATTCGCAACATGCACAAAACCACAACTAAAGTTACAAGAATCCAATGTCAAACCCAAGATCATAATTGCACCAGGAACTAAGCACACATGAAAGAAAATAATGAATAACAATATATGCTAAAGTGGCTCAAATCCTCTTGTTAACACAATTCAAGTCCGAGACCCAAGCAAGGTTGAAAGAGTTGACCAATATCAGGAATTCTAGCAATAAAAGATCAAGTCATGGCTAACAAATCACACATGTGAATTCATCAAAAGTTAAGAGTCATTAAGTTTTCAAAAAGAAAAGCACATGGGGTAAGAATAGTTAATTTCCCAAAATAAACTCAAGTCGGGACGAGAATTACCAACTAATCAATCATTTTCTCTAGAGCTATCCTAAAAAAGTAGTACATTTTTTTTGGTAACAAGTAAACTCTTACTCTTAACGAGTAGTATAAACCTAACAGTCCTAAGAAAGCAATAAAAAGTAATCTAGGAAAGCAATAAACAACTATGGTAGATAATCAAAGAAGAGAACTAACTAAAAACACACCAAAATGAAAGAAAAAGAAAAGTTAGATCAATTTAACCAAACCAAAACCCAACTTCGAGTCCACTAAAAGCACAAATCCCAAGAATACATCCAGCTTGAAATCAAACTTGAAAAAGGCAAAACAAACCAAACTCAAAAGAAAAATGGTTAAAGGAAAACAACTAAACTAAACACTCTTTTTTCTGATTTTTTTTTGTGTTTTTCTTCTTTTTTTTCTTTTTTTTTTGGATTTTTTTTCAAAGCATAAATGAACTAATTACATATATACAAAGAAAGCGAACTCTCCCCCCCAAACCGAACATTGTCCCATCCCGGGGCACATAGGCACGAAGAATGAATGAGGAGAGAAGAAGACAAGCTCTATTGCTGACTAGGACCCCGGTACGGAGGATAATACTGGCCATAGAAGGGCTGGAAAGGGTAAGAAGTGGGCTCGGTAGTTGGATCATAGGTGAGTGGCTAGTTTGGATGGTTAGGGAAACCTTGGACCGTCCCGGCTTCTACATTACTCATATGCTTCCCCCACGGGACTCGTTACAAGTAATCAACATTGGTATGGAGTCCCCTTAAGGTGTGATCCACTTTATCAAACCATTGCTGGTTGCAAAGCTGCATATCATCTAAGCGGTTCATGAGTGGGGACATGTCAAATGAGGTGGAAGAGTGGCCAACATAGCTATGCCGAGGATGGTCTCGACTAGGTGGAGCTTGTTGTTGCTGAGTTTGAGCCTGAGCCCCAACTTGCTGCTCTCAGGATCGACCCATTTATTCAACATGATATTGTCGGGAGGGATCCTCTAGGAGTTTTGGCCATCAGGGTGCTCTTGGTATTTACGAATCACATAAGCATTTGGCAGGTAACACCATGATATTTCCCTAACACACCAAACAAGCCTCTCCCCCAGTGCCCCTCTGATAGTGGTGAATGAAGTTAGTAGCTCAAAGGGCACCAATATCCAAGTACGGGTTCTCCTCTATAGGGTGGAGCTGATAAATATCCTTAACATGGCCTAAAGAGTTGGTCAACCATGTAATCATACCCCCTATGTAGAAATTGCTATAAAGAATCCAAAGCTATAATGCAAGTGTTGCCTTGCATATCCCTCAATGACCATCCATAGTAATCTAATCTCACCGGGATAAACTTGAACAAGCTCACCTCTAGAGTAGAGGGAATAAACTATGTAACGGAGGAAATAATGGAGGGTCGGATGTTGGACCTCCAAAGCTTTGGCGGTAGTGGAGGTATAAGGAGAGGAGCCATCAGTATTCCGATCCCACCAGTTTCCTCCAAGTTGAGTGTTTGCGAGTGACCAATTTTTAGTTTAGTTTTTTAAAGATGTACAATTTACTCTAAGTTACTTTTCAATAAAGGGCCTTACGGTTCCAATTTGTGAGAGTTTTAACAATTGATTTTAACTAAGTAAAGTAACCCTTCAATTGTGTTTGAATTTAATAGTTGTTTGTTTTGGAATGATTGTTGTCCTTTACTCCTTTAGCCTTAGCATTTTAACTAGTTCTATAATTAGTTGTAACGAGACGGTAAAACTCATTTAATCCTCAAAGTTCACGTTCAGAGGCAACTTTTATAAAGTAAGGATTTTGGAGGTATTACAAGATTGTATAAAATTTTCAACGCATATTCACACGCCTTCTAACTCAAAGCCAATTGCATCTGAAAGTTCGCGCAATTTAGACAAACAGCAAAACCCAAAAAATGGAATTTCTTCATAGAACGTCCAAGATTAAAACTTTTAAGCAAAGAACATTCAAGAATGTGTTTCCCTAAGTAAAAAAATACCCAGATTCCATTATCACATGTAGTTTTTCGATTAACAAAACTCAATCTTGTAGTCAAGATGGCACAACTACAAAATAACAAAAGCAATCAAAATGATCCTATGTACCCCCTCCATCTTTTTTTAATTTCTACATTCACGTTTTTACATCTCCCACGACGCAACTTATAAAATTAATATCTCGAGTTTGGGGTATAATAAAAATTATAAAATTATATTTTTAGAAACTATACTTTAAGACAAATGAAACAAGATCCTATATGACTATGTTTTTTTGTTACGCATTAAACACCAAAGTGAATCAAAGTTACAATGTAAATAGTGTCAAAAACCCCTTTGTAGCAACTTTCAAAGGTTCAGTGACACTCGGAAGCGGCGGCCGAGGCATCGCGGGAGGGATCGATGATTTAACTCCCATGTCTTCATGAGACTCTTAAGATTCCATATTTTCATGACATAAAACACCTTCCGGCTTGGTTATATACAACATCATATTTGAAGATACAACATACATAATGGAACACACCTAACATTTGCCGGTGGCACAAATGTTAAGTTTATTTTTTCCTTTTAATCTCCTCTTTATAGATAAACTAAACAAATCGTTGTATTATTTCATCTTTTTCCTACTTCTATTCTAAATAAAAAAGACCAAGGGAGTAATACACGTCACATTTTGTCTCTGTGAGGAATAGAAAATCATGTTTAGTTATATGAACTAATCTCGAAATATAAGGAATCATAAGGGAACCTGCATATTTTGTTCCCTTACTATTCCAAGCTAAATAATCCATGGCCCATGAGCGGTTGTTGAGGTCTAACTACACCTCTTTCAACATTGAGTTAGTAAATATTTATCAGCATCATCTAAGCTTGCCAATATTTCATCAGTTATGATTTCCAATTTGAAAGAACTAGCATTGTTAGTAGGGGTGTGCAAAAAATTTCGATTCTGAATTTCCGAATTTCCATTCCGAAAAACCAGGTAGCCGATCCGGTTTTTTAAATTCGAAAAAATCGGACCGGATATCCAGTTTTTTAAAATCGGATACCGGGCCGGAACCAGAATGGAATTTTTAAAATCCGAATTCCGAATTTTTAAGGAAAACATAAATCTCCGGTTTTCTGATCCTGTTTGCTTAAAGGAGAATGAGGTGTTTTACAAGAAATTTGGTTAAAAAAACCGGATCCGGAATTCCATTTTTCCGGATCAAATATAAAATGCATTTTTTTTATTCCGAAAAATCCGGATATCCCGTTTTCTGGATCGGAAAATTTCTGGTATCCGGTTTTGCACACCCCTAATTGTTAGATTAATATGAATAGTGGAATGTTGGTTAATGCACTATCCATAATGTCAGCCTCTTTTGACATCTTGTAGTGGAGCTTTGAAAAAATTGCATTGAGTTGGTTAAGAAGGTTACGCTTCTTAGATTTTGCTCAGTTTTCTATTCCCAATTGTAAAATGTTACAACGTTTCATTCTTTATTAGAGGATTTGGAACTTATACATCATTTTAACCTAGTAGATTGTGATTTGTGAACCATTCACAAGACATGTTATCATGCTATCAAATTCATCAACGGATATCAACTCTCTCTTTGAACCAAAATCTAGTAAGTATGAGTCTGTAGTGATAAAGTTTTTTTTACTTTATGATAGACTAAAGTGTTTCAGTTGGTGAGGGACTGAGAAGGTCAATTTCATTATCAGACATCTAGAAAATGTCAAATTGCAAGTCATCGACAACCCTTGTTGGGCTAGGGGCATTTGGTAATGGACCAAAATGACCTATTGGGATAAAAGAATAGCATATGAGGTGGTGGGAAGGAGGAATCTATCTCTGTTTGTTAGACACTAGATAGATAATGGGTAAGAATTTTTTCCAAGAACGTTAAGGTTGAAATAAGAACGTTTAATATAATATAGTAAAATAAAATTGAGAGTTTGGTAGTAAAAAGTAGTAGTGGGAAATGACGGAGAAAGAAATGGAGTAAGCCTATGTATTTAAAGAGATAAAGGTAGCCTAAAGAATGGTTGTTGTACTGTTGAATTGAGCTAGGGGATTCGTTTCTCCCATCTTTCGAATCACCATCCTTAAAGGAAGAATTTGAATAATCAACAATTTGACATATCTTTGGTGTAGAAACAAGGCAATTCAACCTCATAGTTTTGTTTTCTTTACTACCCTCTAACCCAAGGATCACATCTTCTTTGAGTAAGTTGGCACATTACCACACAATAGTGGACTTAACCACAATTTCTCCTTTAATTTTGCAACATTTACCAAGACTAGGTAGACCACTTACCTTTACACTTCGAGATGAGAAGAATGACCTTTTCCGTGCCCAAACTTCCACAATCGTAGCAGAAGAAAAAAAAAACATTTGTTATATCTTAAGCTTACCTAGGAAAATATCCTAGGTTTGACTTCTAAGTTAATTACTATGATTAATAAATTTTAAATACTTAAGCTAGAGGTTATCGTCAATGGCCGAAAAAATCTTAGATTTTGGGCAACTAATAAAAAAATGGATTTTTACGTCAAAGCCTGAGACCTAGCACGCAATATCCCGCTCAATTCTAAAGGGTTTAGGTTCAACGTTTTATAAGAAGCTTGATGCCCATTTGGTCACAAGGGATAGTTTCCTTCCAAGCTCCTTGAGATATTGGGAACGATTCTCACTATTTACCCTTATTGACACTTAAAAAACCCTTAAGCAAACTCTTTAATGTTCATGTTCGATCTAAAATTTACTAAACTACCCTCATTTGACTCTCAAAATGAAATGAAAATGCCAAAGAGGCGAGAGGTGCCTCATTCCTCATAGTGAGAAACTTCATAAATCCCTCACAATGACGTACTTGTAAATAAGTTGATTATATAATATTAAAATATTAATGTGAGACTTGTGGTTAATGAATAGGAAAACATATTTCGTTTTACTCTACCACTGATCACAAAAATTTCAGCGGTTGAAACCACCGCCCAAGCAGTCAAGCACCCACCCACCTAGGAGTTTGAACTACCCACTTAGAAATTTGAACAACCCCAAGCCACCAAGCACTCATCAGCTCCATCACCAATTCAAACAACCCTAAACCACCCACCAGTCCACCACACAATTCAAAACCACAATCAATTCGAACACCCTAACAACCCCACCACCAATTCGAATAGCCCAAAGCCCACCCACGTTAGCTACCTGCCTACCTCAACGCACACTATTGCCTAATACGTCGAACACCACCATTGATCCGAACAGCTCCTAAGCTCACCAGATAACTCACTTTTATATCGGGTTATTGGGCATGTTTAGGTGCTTATTTAGAGCTTATTGGGTCTATATGGTTTCATTTCCGGTATCAATTGTACGAATTTTCCATTTTGTGCTCTATTACACTTCGCTTGTGGTTTTCTTAATTTTTCAGGTAGTTTTATATAGCTATTTGGAAACTTTCGGAACAAGTTTAAGTGAAGCGGATATTTATAAGAGAAGAGTTGAATTTTATGGATGTATAACTCGAAGATTATCATCATATGACATCTATTTTGCATCCATTAGGGTCATGGCGTAGCTTATTGAGGTGAATTTGAGCTAAAATTGAAGGAATGTTGAAATTTGTGAAAGTTCAACTTGACCAATGATCGCTATTTTGGTCATAAATCGAGATATACTCATTATATTGGTGCGATTAAAATTGCATTGGAAACTAGATTCATAGTTCTTCGCAATGATAGGTTACACGCTTTATTTCGATGCATAGAACTCAAATTACAACCCTTCAAAGTCGACCCAATATTTTAGAATGCGAACCAGCACCCAATGGTTTTGAGCGTTTTCCCCTTTGAGTTTCTGTCTGGCTAGCTGGGTATCCATGGGGCGCTGGTCAGCCCAGCTGTGGTAAAAATCCTAAGTTCACATCTTTTATGTTTTCCTAGTTTATATCTCCTAATCTTTTATTTTTATTTTTCCTACTTTATGTTAATTAGAAAAATATATATAAGGAAAAATAAATCTATTAGGGGGGAGGGAGAAGAATACACGACAAGGGGGCATTAGGAGTTTATGTTAGTTTTTCATCTTCTTCAACATTGAACATTCAAGTTTTAATCTAATCTTCCATTAATCCTAGTAACAATTCTTCTTCTCTTCTTTATTTATTATTATGTTTTTTTAATTATTTCTTTGAATTGTTCAATAATCATGAGTGAGTAAATTGTTAATCAAGGGTTAAGTAAAACCCTAGTCATGATTAATGTAAGATTCTTTTCCCTAAATCCCCAAATTAATTTAATTGTTCTTGCAAAATTGATTGTATCTATGCCAATACTAGATTAAAGATAATTAGTATTGTTATGATTTCATTGTCTCTATCACAACGGGAGTTGAGTTTTGACGGATTTGATTATTTCAATTAAGGACATGAAATTCTCCATGGTAATAGGTAGAATAGATTGTTTGGAAATTAGGGTGATNATTTTCCATTTTGTGCTCTATTACACTTCGCTTGTGGTTTTCTTAATTTTTCAGGTAGTTTTATATAGCTATTTGGAAACTTTCGGAACAAGTTTAAGTGAAGCGGATATTTATAAGAGAAGAGTTGAATTTTATGGATGTATAACTCGAAGATTATCATCATATGACATCTATTTTGCATCCATTAGGGTCATGGCGTAGCTTATTGAGGTGAATTTGAGCTAAAATTGAAGGAATGTTGAAATTTGTGAAAGTTCAACTTGACCAATGATCGCTATTTTGGTCATAAATCGAGATATACTCATTATATTGGTGCGATTAAAATTGCATTGGAAACTAGATTCATAGTTCTTCGCAATGATAGGTTACACGCTTTATTTCGATGCATAGAACTCAAATTACAACCCTTCAAAGTCGACCCAATATTTTAGAATGCGAACCAGCACCCAATGGTTTTGAGCGTTTTCCCCTTTGAGTTTCTGTCTGGCTAGCTGGGTATCCATGGGGCGCTGGTCAGCCCAGCTGTGGTAAAAATCCTAAGTTCACATCTTTTATGTTTTCCTAGTTTATATCTCCTAATCTTTTATTTTTATTTTTCCTACTTTATGTTAATTAGAAAAATATATATAAGGAAAAATAAATCTATTAGGGGGGAGGGAGAAGAATACACGACAAGGGGGCATTAGGAGTTTATGTTAGTTTTTCATCTTCTTCAACATTGAACATTCAAGTTTTAATCTAATCTTCCATTAATCCTAGTAACAATTCTTCTTCTCTTCTTTATTTATTATTATGTTTTTTTAATTATTTCTTTGAATTGTTCAATAATCATGAGTGAGTAAATTGTTAATCAAGGGTTAAGTAAAACCCTAGTCATGATTAATGTAAGATTCTTTTCCCTAAATCCCCAAATTAATTTAATTGTTCTTGCAAAATTGATTGTATCTATGCCAATACTAGATTAAAGATAATTAGTATTGTTATGATTTCATTGTCTCTATCACAACGGGAGTTGAGTTTTGACGGATTTGATTATTTCAATTAAGGACATGAAATTCTCCATGGTAATAGGTAGAATAGATTGTTTGGAAATTAGGGTGATGTGTTTAATGTCTTTAATTTGTATGATTCCATGAAAATAGGTATGATTGCAAATTAGAGAAGCCATAGATACGCGGGAGAGGTTTATGGTAATTTTAGGGTGTACCTTTCCTCTTGAATAATTGATCCATCAATTTGGGGCAGGAATTGGTTTTTACATTAATTATGCTAGTGGTGATACTTAATTCTAAAGCCTTTTATTCATAGTTTTTAGTTTTTATTTCATTAGTTTATAGTTTAGATTACAACTCCTTATTTTTACCAACTCTACTAATTGTTATTTGTAGCGACCATTAATTGATTGAACCTTCTCTGTGGGATCGACCCTGACTTACCCTACTGCATTATTAGGAGGTTTTGTTAGGTTATTATTTTTGATGGGTTTGTGACAACTTGATCAACACCCACCTCAACGATTCAAACCATCCTAATTTCAATCTAAATCAAACTCAAAATCGCAACCAAATCATAACTATGTGGTTCAAATTTTGAGGTGTTTGACCCATGTGATGTTCAAAGTTATGGTGGAGTTGCGGTGTTCCGAATAGTGAGAAATGTGGTGTTCGAAGGGTTATGGCGTGGACGTGGTGCTCAATATCATGGCTAGGTGGTGGTGGTGGTGTTAATTTGGGCAAAACGGTGAGTAGTTGATGACTTGATGGTGGTGGTGGACCGATGGTTGATGGAGATCCATCATGTTATAAAACTGAAGCCAGACTTTGACCGTCTTTGACTTTATTTGGAAATACCGAAAATGCCCATATGAGGAATTTCGCCAACGAAGCTACCGAATGTCTAAATTCCCCCCAATTTCAGTGCAAGAAAGTGCACAAAATTTGTTGACACATCCTTATACTCCACGACACAGTTGACGAGATCCAAAAATTTCAGTGAAAACTCTAATTTTTTCTTCACCTTTTCCATCTTTTTACTCATCTAAAAAATTTCCCATCTTTTGGATCCTAATTTCTCTCTTAATTATCAATTCAACCCTTCAAAATTCATCAAAGATCACTCCTTTCTGTCGTCAAACATTCTCAAAACTTGTAATTTTTGTTCAATTCAATTCAAATTGAAGAATTGAAGGTAAAGATTCAAACTTTTAATCATAATTTGTTAATTTTCATTGTGCATTTCATTGATTTGTTTGCAATGCAGGTGAATTTCTGATATAACTTTTGGGTATTTTCCCCTTTTTGGCAATTTGCAGGTTCTAGGGTTAAAGTGGATTTTATTTTATTTTATGCAATTGCATTGTAAAAAAAAAAAAAAACCCATAAAATCTATCTATGTTTGGGGGACTTGTGAATGCTAATAGTCCCCATCTTCGGAAATCCGGCAGTAGACCTGTATTTGGTGAACTTGGTATAATTTTTTTGATCTTTTATATGATTTTGAATGATAATAATAATAATTCATGAAATTCTCAATTCGGGTTTTTTTTGGGTATTGTTTAATGTTATGATTTGATGCTACATTTGGATGAATAGGTGAAAGCAGTGAAGAAGTTGTTGGGGGTAATGAGATGAAGGGATTAGGTATAACAGCCCCATTAAGTGGCACAGTGTTCATGCCTTCTGCCACGTTCTTGTGGAGATTTAAGGTGAATTGATGTTTTCGGATTAATCGGTCCGTCTGAAATGATTTGTATAGCTATGCATTTGTTTTTGTGTATGCAAATGCAATGTCAGTCTTCAACATATTGATTGATTGGGTTGGTTTTTCAGGTATTGCTGTTTTTTATCTGGGGATTCTGCTGTTGTAAGGTTGGTGTTTTTTTCTGGCTTCTAATGTCGTTTAGTGTAGTTTGTCGCGTTTTTATGGGTTAGTGAGGAGAAAAGGAGGTGGGGGTGGAGGTGGGAGGGGTTGAAGTAGGTATAAGTGAAGTAGTTACAGTAAACTTACGATGGATGCTATTTTTATGACTGACAGATCGGATGGCATGCTGTAATGCGGATGAGTGCGGATCTGAGAGATCTTTTTTTGTATGAGGCGTTTTTATACTACAACCCTCTTCTACTTGTGGTTAGTAAGCACTAGTTATCTTTCCTATCATCCTTTTTGAAATGACTATTCTTTGTGTGATTGATTTTTGTTTTTGCTTGCAGACTTTGATGGTTTGGTTTTGGGGAATATGTTTATGGGTCTTTTCTCAAGCTAATGTCAACTATGCAAAGATATTTGACATTGATCAAAATCATCTCACTCACAGAGAAATATGGAAGGTAACCATCAGAAAAGTCTTAATTGCTTATCATGCGCCTTTATAAAGACTTGTATGATATGCCCTTGTTAGTTCTATTCCATGCTCTACCAACTTCTGAATAATGCCATACTATGGTCTTTTCTGACAAATAGCAAAACCTAGTCTACGCTATTTAAAATTTTTGAATGCAGGGGTTCATCTGTTCATATTAGCGTTAAGGAAAA
This sequence comes from Suaeda aralocaspica, assembly GCA_016808085.1. Classification (NCBI taxonomy): domain Eukaryota; kingdom Viridiplantae; phylum Streptophyta; class Magnoliopsida; order Caryophyllales; family Amaranthaceae; genus Suaeda; species Suaeda aralocaspica. Next base: position 355,332 of record PYUH01000061.1, on the reverse strand, counting down.
TACATCAATTGTTTTGGCAAATCACTTACACTACTATATGTTGTCCATCTAATTAAGAAAAGATAAGTGCTTTTATAGGGCAGCACTTGCCAGTTGGACCAAGTATAAATTATGTAGACAATAAAGTTGTGCGTTCATGATTTGATCTTTTTGCAGTTAGGTTGTTCTTTTTATGCTTTATAAGAACTATCAAGTAAGAGCTTTAGTGCAAGAGGTCTAATCTAGCAGAAAGCTTTGAATTAGTTTTTTTTGTTGTCTTTATTTGGGTTGACAACAGTGATTTTGTTGAGCTTAATCTACCAGAAAATACCTTTGATCTTATTTAGCAGTTAAATATTTTTGAACTTAATAGCCCATTGGTTTTCTGTATAGGATCCGCCAGACCGTCACTTCTTTGTGTAGATTCTATATACTGCTGCATTTCCTGTTTGTGGTTAGCCTGGTTACATTTAACTATGAAACTATTTATTTTGTGCACTAAAGACCTGCAATAAGGGCACAATTGTCATCGATGACATCTCTGGTGGAAAACTTATAAATCTTGTTGGGAGTTGTGTTGAGCTTGACCTTTGAAATTTGGACTGTGAACATCAAATATGAAGCTAGCAGTTGACTATCATGACCATACCCTTGCTACTTTTGTGCTTATTTCACTGAAGAACTTAGCTTAGTGGTTTTTTCTTTGTTCTCAATCTGGAAATTGTAGATTAAGGAAATTGTTTTTGAAGATGGCTAAAGACATCCTTGTAGTATTGCTTGCCAACAATATTTTTGGTGTTCGGAAAAGGAATATGTAACTAATTCAAGTTACTTGATTGTTCAACATGGTACGTTGATAAGGATTCAGATACTTGCAGTACAATAAACCTGAACTACCTGGGTGATTTTGAATAAATTCCCTCCGATGGTTAAGAATGTCCTGGTTTGGGAGTAAATAATGGTAATAAGTGTAAGATGCTCCATGTGCTCTCTCAAGATTCGTATTTTCTATATTATGATGTGCATATACCATAGGGCTATATACTGTTTCCATGGGTCGCAATCTAATGACATCTATGTTTGTTACCGGTATGAGAGTCACTGGCTTCACGTACTCTCGTAGTATTAGTAAGACTTGTGAAGGCATATTATGTTTATGCCAGATAAAAGTCTCCGCTTGTCATATCGTGCCGTAGTGCATGCCAGTCCCCTACACTTGGGAGTTGACTCTTTCGATATTTGTTCAAGAGTTAGGATTATTGCATTTAAATGTAAATTGATTTGCTTAGAAAGCCTCTAATCTGGCTACATAGTTGTCCCTTCTGATTCCTACAGAAGCCTGAAGGTAATGGTGTTAGTGTGGTGACCTTTGATATGTTCCTTTCTATATTATTTTCTTGATTTGGTGAAATATTAACGTTGGTGGAGTTGATGTATGTTATATTTTGGTTGCAGTGTGCCACTTGGATGACTATCATAGTTCCGACCAGCATGACAGCATATCTTTATCTGTATTCAGATGGAGAAGTTGTATTAGCTGCATCTCAACCAGTGTAATAGATACCTCCTTTTTTTGACTTGCTATTTATTAGCTCTTGTATATATTTAAAACTGGAAGTTTGAATTTTCTTTTTCTCTATATTGTTTGTATAAATCTGCATTGTTGTTTACTTTAGTTCAATGCATGTTTTTTGCTTCTTCTATTATATATTGTTAGGGACTGATTATGTAGCTTTGTCCAGTTGAGTGGTACCCTGAGACTATTTTGTCTTTGGATTTGTTGCCTACAAAGCAAATAGTACCATAAGTATGTGTTATAACTCTTCTGTTTGTGTTTAGTTGCTTTTATCTAGTTGCAGCAGTGGTCTCCTTTCCTTATTCGTTTGTCGTTTACTTCTATCTCGCTCTTCATCACATGCTTTTTTATTATTATTATATTCTATTATTTATCTCTCTCTATTCCTTTCACAAATTACACTCACAAAATGTAATGCTGAAGAGTTTTTGCAACAAGATTTTTTTTTTCCAACTTAAAAACCAGAGTATTTAATTTTTTTCGATCTAATTTAGATTGGTCTATGTTGCCTTAAGATTTTATTCTTATGCAAGCCTTGTTCTCAACAGTAGGCTGAAATATTCTTTTATAATTCTGATGGCTTGATAATTATGTTTTGGAGGATTTTTGAAATAAAGTAGTTTACTGGGATGTCATTAACTGATGCAATGTGGGTTCATCTTGCTATTACCTTCTTTGACATTAGCTGGAGAGAATTTTCTCATTTTTTATTTGAGAGGTAAAAAACGAGTAGTTTTGGAGAAACTTTTCAATTTGGTTTTTCAAAACTGCGATTGTGTTTGTTAAACCCTTACAACTTATGTTGGCATCTGTTTGTGTTTATGAACTTAGGCCTTGTTTGGTGATTAGAGTTTAGAGTTTGTGGTTAGATGATTCCTTATTTATTCAAAGGATTTGACTGCTGATTTGATTTTTGTTCAATTGATTGTGTAAAAGTGTTTGGTAACACTTAGTCGATTGCTTTTTACTTTTTTGTTATGTAAAATGTTATTTATTGTCATTTTTTTTTTTACATAATAAAAAAAATTTGTAACTTGTAAGTTTAAATATGTGGGCAAAATAGTCATTTAATTTTTCTCTCTCCAAATCTCTAAAGCAAAGGCTCCTCACCAATTTTTTCCCAAGAGATCATTAAACTTCCACGGCTCCGCCTAGCCAAACACCAAAGTGAGAGTTTTGACGAGTCAAAACTCTTTCCACCAAACATCTTTTAGTTCCTATTCACTGTATGGCTCAACTCTGAAACCTGGATGTATCTTGCATTCTTGATGGACAGGAGAGGAAGAGTTGAAAAATAAAATTTTAAAACTGACTGTACATAAAAGTGGAAGAGAAAGAATGAAGAGAGAAGGGTGACAGAGACAGACGAGAGAGAGAGAGAGAGAGAGAGAGAGAGAGAG
>PYUH01000061.1:314495-352352 GCA_016808085.1 Suaeda aralocaspica | reverse complement strand
TCCCTAATCTATTCAAAACGAAAGGATGGATACTATTATAAACTACAAGATACCAGTAGCTGAAGCATTTCAATGATTCGACTTAAGGCAAGCTTGGATTGATGAATAATAGGAGAAAAACGCAAATGAAGGTGAGCGGAATTAGTGTAAAGGTAGATTATGTTCTACTGTGAAGAAAAAGGTAGGTAGGTATTATTCCCATTAAGTCATGGTGGGGTAACAGTTACCATAGGTCATCCCTCTACCAGCCACCTCATTATTCTTCTTTTTTTATTTGCATACCCCCAATCCGATCTCTAATTTCAAAGCACCGCGTCAATGATAATTTTACCAGAATCAGTTTGCAATATGTTCACTTCAGCCCCAGCATAATGCACTGCTAGATGGATCCAAAAACAATAGGAACGTAATGAACCTTAAGAGTTAAGACTACACTCACCATTCAGGAGGCTGATTTCTCTCCAGTATCCTTGTATTGCCTAAGACATTGGAAAAGACGAAAAAAATATGGCAGAACAAGAACCACAGGGATTGCAATAGAGTGACTGCCACCTACAGAGTCAGCTTCAAACCATGCAATAGTAGCAACCTACACCAACAACGGTTGTGCACTGTGTAAGCTAAGAAAATATATAGTAACTACTAACCAAAGCAACAATAAATAGCAACTTCAGCTGACAGTCAAAAGGTCAAGTGGTGCCTATGAACTATGAGAATATTGAGTTACGTACCTGCCGATGGACCATACGACAGACTGAACGCTCCAAGTCTGACAACACCTGCACCAAACAATATAGATGGTTAGAGATACAAGCATATTACATTAAAAGAGGTATTAGCTATCAGTAATGAAAAATCATGAAAACAAAAATGCCTATGCATAATTTCCTAAAAACTGGCATTTGCACTTTATTAAGTAAGTTCACCATTTATATTGAATTTCAAATGGAGAAATAGTAGGATTTAAAAGCATTATGATTACTTTTGGAGGTGTTTGTTGCTTTGACTATAAAAGTGGTCTATACAAGTACAAATGTTTTTGAAAATGTTCCAATTCGCTTTCGTTAAGATAAAACCTACTTTCCCATTTTCCAAAAACTAAAAAAAAAAAACAAAAAAAAACAAAAAAACAAAAATAAAAGAAGAAGAAAATGCAGCTATGCCAAAGCCAAAAATAGTTCAAAGTCTTACCCCCCTACACCCCCAAGGCCTACCCGTCCAACCCCCAAAACCATGAGAAAGAGACATGGGTTAAATCAACAAAGGTAGTCGGGTAGGATAGCCCAGGCAGCAACCAGAGCCTGTGATTTAACAACAATATGTCCCAATCATATTTCGGACGTCTACCTGTACACTTTCAGACTTCTAGATTCTGTACTGTACATTAGTAATCTGGTATGCTGACAAACAGCACACTACAGTTAAACTAGATCTGCAGTGGACTTGTGGCGACAGGTGAATTTGGTAACCATACCCCTATTATATACATGGATATCTAACAAAGATTGTAGAAAGATCAAGGAAAAGTAAATGACAAAAGAGTAAACTGTAAAGGCTGCCTTAATTACTAACTGTGCCAATATATGCAAATGGATGATAATTGATCACTTAAAGGTAGATGAAAAACAGAGATGCTTGATAATTAAATTAATTTTATAATCTACTATGATAAGAATTCCCAATAACCCAAAGCCCAACAACCAGCACCTACTTGAAAAAGAATGTATCCAAAGAAAATAGAAAGTTCAGAATGGAGTGTCACAGAAACAGCAACTATAAATGCATCAGTTGCAAAGCCAGGAATAAAAACAAAGGTTAAAGTAAACTTTCAATAAAGAATAGCTGAGACAATACCTTGGACATGGAAGTCAAGATATCAGCCAAAAAGAAGTCAGAAAATGTTATTGCCTGCAATAACAAGAAACAAAGCACTAATTAATACGGGAGTAACAGGAAAAAAAAAAATGTTTGAGGCAACGAAGAATACAAAGATGGAGTTTCATTGCATCAGGTTCCAATTGAGCAATAACATGCCCGGGTTAAGTAGAAATAATTGCATGATCCAAGAACAGTGTTCCCTAACTTCCTTTCCATCACAATAATGGTATATTTCCAATAAGGACCACCTTAGGGAAAAGGAGAAAGCTTGTTCCTAGACCATGCAATTAGTCCTCAACAACTCAGCCACCTTGAAGCATAAACTAACATCAGTGGAGAAGTGTAACATAGGTGTGTTGTGTCTGCTGCTTATAGAATGATTGGTAATGTAGGATTTTTCAATGGCATAGGCTTGACAGGCTCTCCAAATTATTATGTGTGTGTTCTTCAGTGAAAAATCACAGAGATTTCCCGCATCCAAGAAGATAAGAAAGTTTCTACAGAAGAAGTAGAAAAAAGACAGCAGTGTTGACACCCAGCAGAATCAATTTAATTGTTTGAATTGTATACAAACATTATTGCCTGAAGAGGAAGAATTATCCTCCAAAGGGTTCTCAAAAGGTAGTATCGCGATGATAAGTAGAAAATATCAAAGGGGGATAACAAAAGCATAACAACAGCTATGTACAAAGAACTGCAAAGGCAATGTCAAAGAGTCAATAATAAATCGAGCAAGGGAATTACTAAATGCTACCTCTATAGAACTAAATAGTACATGATAGCTAAACATCTGACATGACACCAATTCAGAACATTCAAATAATCAAATCAGACTGGAGCATAGAAAGTTAAGGAGGACTAGCCTAATTGCCTCGCTCTGTCTCTCTCTCTCTCTCTCTCTCTCTCTGCAAAATAGTCATTTAATTTTTCTCTCTCCAAATCTCTAAAGCAAAGGCTCCTCACCAATTTTTTCCCAAGAGATCATTAAACTTCCACGGCTCCGCCTAGCCAAACACCAAAGTGAGAGTTTTGACGAGTCAAAACTCTTTCCACCAAACATCTTTTAGTTCCTATTCACTGTATGGCTCAACTCTGAAACCTGGATGTATCTTGCATTCTTGATGGACAGGAGAGGAAGAGTTGAAAAATAAAATTTTAAAACTGACTGTACATAAAAGTGGAAGAGAAAGAATGAAGAGAGAAGGGTGACAGAGACAGACGAGAGAGAGAGAGAGAGAGAGAGAGAGAGAGAGAGACAGAGCGAGGCATTAGGCTAGTCCTCCTTAACTTTCTATGCTCCAGTCTGATTTGATTATTTGAATGTTCTGAATTGGTGTCATGTCAGATGTTTAGCTATCATGTACTATTTAGTTCTATAGAGGTAGCATTTTAGTAATTCTCTTGCTCGATTTATTATTGACTCTTTTGACATTGCCTTTGCAGGTTCTTTTGTACATAGCTGTTGTTATGCTTTTGTTATCCCCCTTTGATATTTTCTACTTATCATCGCGATACTACCTTTTGAGAACCCTTTGGAGGATAATTCTTCCTCTTCAGGCAAGTAATGTTTGTATACAATTCAAACAATTAAATTGATTCATGCTGGGTGTCAACACTGCTGTTCTTTTTTCTACTTCTTCTGTAGAAACTTTCTTATCTTCTTGGATGCGGGAAATCTCTGTGATTTTTCACTGAAAGAACACACACATAAATTTGGAGAGCCTGTCAAGGCCTATGCCACTGAAAAATCCTACATTACCAATCATTCTTATAAGCAGCAGACACAAACACACCTATGTTACACTTCTCCACTGATGTTAGTTTATGCTTCAAGGTGGCTGAGTTGTTGAGGACTAATTGCATGGTCTAGGAACAGAGCTTTCTCCTTTTCCCTAAGGTGGTCCTTATTTGAGAAATATACCAATTATTGTGATGGAAAGGAAGTTAGGGAACACTGTTCTTGGATCATGCAATTATTTCTACTTTAACCCGGGCATGTTATTGCTCAATTGGAACCTGATGCAATGAAACTCCATCTTTTGTTATTCTTCGTTGCCTCAAACAATTTTTTTTTTCCTGTTACTCCGTATTAATTAGTGCTTTGTTTCTTGTTATTGCAGGCAATAACATTTTCTGACTTCTTTTTGGCTGATATCTTGACTTCCATGTCCAAGGTATTGTCTCAGCTATTCATTTATTGAAAAGTTTACTTTAACCTTTGTTTTTATTCCTGGCTTTGCAACTGATGCATTTATAGTTGCTGTTTCTGTGACACTCCCATTCTGAACTTTCTATTTTCTTTTGATACATTCTTTTTCAAGTAGGTGCTGGTTGTTGGGCTTTGGGTTATTGGGAATTCTTATCATAGTAGATTATAAAATTAATTTAATTATCAAGGCAGCATCTGTTTTTCATCTACCTTTAAGTGACCAATTATCATCCATTTGCATAATAGTGGCACAGTTAGTAATTAAGGCAGCCTTTACAGTTTACTCTTTTGTCATTTACTTTTCCTTGATCTTTCTACAATCTTTGTTAGATATCCATGTATATAATAGGGGTATGGTTACCAAATTCACCTGTCGCCACAAGTCCACTGCAGATCTAGTTTAACTGTAGTGTGCTGTTTGTCAGCATACCAGATTACTAATGTACAGTACAGAATCTAGAAGTCTGAAAGTGGTACAGGTAGACGTCCGAAATATGATTGGACAATATTGTTGTTAAATCACAGGCTGCTGGTTGCTGCCTGGGCTATCCTACCCGACTACCTTTGTTGATTTAACCCATGTCTCTTTCTCATGGTTTTGGGGGTTGGACGGGTAGGCCTTGGGGGTGTAGGGGGGTAAGACTTTTGAACTATTTTTTGGCTTTGGCATAGCTGCATTTTCTTCTTCTTTTTATTTTTGTTTTTTTGTTTTTTTTGTTTTTTTTTTTTTAGTTTTTGGGAAAATGGGAAAAGTAGGTTTTATCTTAACGAAAGCGAAATTGGAACATTTTCAAAAACATTTGTACTTGTATAGACCACTTTTATAGTCAAAGCAACAAACACCTCCAAAAGTAATCATAATGCTTTTAAATCCTACGTTATGCTCCATTTGAAATTCAATATAAATGGTGAACTTACTTAATAAAGTGGCAAATGCCAGTTTTTAGGAAATTATGCATAGGCATTTTTGGTTTCATGATTTTTCATTACTGATGAGCTAAATACCTCTTTTAATGTAATATGCTTGTATCTCTAACCATCTATATTGTTTGGTGCAGGTGTTGTCAGACTTGGAGCGTTCAGTCTGTCGTATGGTCCATCGGCAGGTACGTAACTACATATTCTCATAGTTCATAGGCAGGCAACTTGACCTTTTGACTGTCAGCTGAAGTTGCTACTTATTGTTGCTTTGGTTAGTAGTTACTATATATTTCTTAGCTTACACAGTGCACAACCGTTGTTGGTGTAGGTTGCTACTATTGCATGGTTTGAAGCTGACTCTGTATGTGGCAGTCACTCTATTGCAATCCCTGTGGTTCTTGTTCTGCCATATTTTTTTCGTCTTTTCCAATGTCTTAGGCAATACAAGGATACTGGAGAGAAATCAAGCCTCCTGAATGGTGAGTGAATAGTCTTAACTCTTAAGGTTCATTACGTCCTATTGTTTTTGGATCCATCTAGCAGTGCATTATGCTGGGGACTGAAGTGAACATATTGCAAACTGATATTCTGGTAAAATTATCATTGACGCGGTGCTTTGAAATTAGAGATCGGATTGGGGGTAATGCAAATAAGAAAAAGAAGAATAATGAGGTGGCTGTAGAAGGGATGAACCTATGGTAACTGTTACCCCACCATGACTTAATGGGAATAATAGCCTACCTTACCTTTTTCTTCACAGTAGAACTATAATCTACTTTATCACTAATTCCGCTCACCTTCATTTGCGTTTTTCTCCTATTATTCATCAATCCAAGCTTGCCTTAAGTCGAATCATTGAAATGCTTCAGCTACTGGTATCTTGTAGTATTATAATAGTATCCCTATCCTTTCGTTTTGAATTAGATTAGGTTCAGATTTTTATATTCATGGTTTGCTTTGATTTCACTTTTTTCTTGTGACAGATTGTTTCTATTTCCTCCATAGGATTATCTGACCCAAAACCTTTTAGTAATCGATAATACTTGTGTTATTATCTGATAATATCACACTTGCTTGATTTTTTCACTTTTTGCTTGTGTTATTCAATGATTTTTTGCTTGGTGTGTGCTTTCTTCATGATATGACACTCCATGAACTTATGTTTTTTCACAATTATTAGAAATAACTTTTTTTTAGATTTATCTGATCTAAGCCACCGCTGGGAGTTGGCATCTCATATTCTCATGCATGGCTTGACTTTCTTCTTGGCTGTTGTATAGCCCAGCTCATTAGCAACATTCTAAAGATGTACAGGACTACATGCTTTGTTATTTTGTGCTATTTTCTTAGACCTTGTGTGTTTATAATCTCATGTGGACGAGGGCATGAAAGTCTTTTTTTATTGGCTACACCATATATTGTATGTCTCCTGATTTCCTCAGTATGGTAACTGAATTGTTACGCTCTTTGTCTCAGCTCTAAAATATTCCACAGCAGTGCCAGTTATCTTTCTTTCGGCTCTTAAATATCACGTGTTCCCGGATAAGTGGACAAACATATATCGGCCACTCTGGCTGATGTCAAGTGTTCTTAACTCTACGTATTCCTTTTACTGGGATATTACACGAGATTGGGATATGAGGTATGTATACATGACATCTGATCATTTTCTGAATGGTGTTCATGCTTGTACTTCTTTATGGTACTCTTTTGTTATCCATGTTACTAAGACGCTAGTTTTGTGATCCATGTTGATAAGACCTTATTTTGACATTCTTATACGCCTGTTTAAGGATAATCCAGGCTTGTCAATTGCAACAATGTCTTTCCAATGCTATCATAATAATAGGGAACCAAGAGTTTTCCTCTTAAAATTAATCTAGAAATTGTCCTTTTATGAGTTGATCATTTGAGATAAGTTTTAAAGCAAAAACGCACCGACCATACTGCCATGCCTTCCTCTTTCTTTGTTCATTCTCTTTCTTTGTTCATTCTCTTCCTTTTGCCTTGGCTTAAAAAGAATATAAACTACTGATGCGGCTGATATCATGATGATCCGTGTTTTGTTGTGGAACAATGGAAGTGGCTTGTAATAGATGAATGGAACGGATCATAACCAATACTGTGGAAGCTACAAAAAATTCACAATAACATGTTAAACTCGATTCACATTTAATTCATAGTTTTTTTTTTGATCTCATACACCCAAAACTATCATGGGGTGAATGTATTGTTTTTATTGATAATTTGGCGATAATTACTTAAAATATCATGTTTTTAATTCACTAGATGGTTTTAGTTCTAATCCTTAATATCTCTCTTTCCTTTCCCCTACATAAACAATCAAAAGAGCGGATCAGCAGAGAGAATCATATGACTAATTTTCCCCAAATTTTCATTGTGCTTTCCAGTTACTTTAAGTTCAGAAAGTAAGGATATCTGGAGAGAGGGATAGAGAGAATGGTGTTTGGGTTGGGTAGAATGAGTTCAAGATGTCAAGCGGCTGGTGAGCTGTAATTGGTGGATCATCCTTAATTAGGACCATTAAGGGTAAAGAGGGAAATATTAAGGTTAAAGCAAAAGCTGGAATTCTGGAGGAGCTTCAAAAAGTGTAGGAGTCCAGAAGGTGGGAGAACTTTTAGTAATTGCAAGTCTAGACTTTGGAGGAGTGCGCATTAAGGTTTTTGTCCAGGTTTTTTTTTTTCTTGAATCATATTGAGATGTTGTGTGATGAACGGAAGACAATGGCAACAATAAATTATTAAGAAGACTTAACCGATAAACATGTGGGATATAATAATATACCAAGTTGTTGGTGAAGTTGGGTGCAACTTGCTAGGAATCATGCCTATGCATCCAAAAAACTTAACGGGGAATCTGGGAAACTAATTAGTAATAGACTTGAAATCTGTTACTAAGCGAAAGAAAAAGTTTTTCAGGAGGTTTATGGAAGGTTAGACTCTAAAGAGGGAGAAAAACAAATATATAGAATGGCAAAGAGAAGACAAGAGGCGAGGAAGGCTATTGGCTTGGTAAAGTGTGTCAAAGATAAGAACCATAAGATTTTGGTTCAAGACGAAGACATAAAAGACAGGTGGTAGGGGTACTTCGATGAATTGTTTAATGGCGGTCAACGAGAGGTCACAGGAGATACGGTAGTGGATGAGGAGGAAATTAACAATATGTGCGGAAGATTAGAAGGGTAGAGGTGGAGACTGCTTTGAAAAAGATGAAACCAAAGAAAGCAGTTGGTCCCCATGGTATACCAGTGGAGGTGTTTGGGTAAGGTGGGTATTGATTGGCTAATAGATTTGTTTAACAAAGTCTGGAAGACTTCGAGGATCCCACAGGATTGGCGAAACAGCACTTTGGTCCCAGTTTACAAGAACAAAGGAGACGCCCAAGATTGTTCTAACTATCGAGGGATCAAGCTTATGAGTCGCACTATGAAGTTGTGGGAGAGGGTGATAGAACATAGGTTGAGGGCATGCACAAACATCTCTGAAAACCAATTTAGTTTTATGTTCGGGAGGTCCACTATAGAAAAAATTCATTTGTTAAGGCAAATGATGGAGTTTTATAGGGCGTGGAAGAAGGACCTCCATATAGTTTTATTGATCTAGAGAAGGCTTGTGACAAAGTGCCAAGAGATGTTCTTTGGCGGGCAATGATGAAGAAAGGTATACCACGAAGGTATATTGACCTGGTTAAGGACATGTATCGGGAGGTATTCACAAATTTTAGGACTTGTGGTGGGTTGACTAAAGACTTTCCTATAACAATTGGGTCGCACCAAAGGGTCACCGTTAAGCCCTTTTCTTTTTGCAATAGTTATGGATGAAGTAACAAGGTCGATCCAAGATGAGGTACCATGGTGTATGTTGTTTGCGGATGATATCGTATTGGTGGATGAAACTTAAGAGGGGGTTAATGCCAAATTAGAGCAATGGAGACAAAGGTTGGAGTCTAGAGGGTTTAAGCTTAGTCGGAGTCTAGAGGGAATATATGGAATGCCGCTTTGGGACTCGGAGGGGGGTAAGTGATGCAGTGGTAAGGTTGGATGGGAAAGCCCTAGATATGGGGGAATGTTTTAAATATCTCGGGTCATTTATCCAAAAGAATGGTGATATTGACCAAGATGTGACACACATGATTAAATATGGGTGGCTTAAATGGAGAGCAGCTACGGGAGTGTTATGTGACAAAAACATCCCGTTAAAGTTGAAGGGGAAATTTTACCGGACTGCCATAAGACCAGTGTTGCTCTATGGTACAGAATGTTGGACTTACAAGAAGGAGCACATTCAAAAAATAAGAGTTACGGAGATGCGGATGTTGAGATGGATGTGCAGAAACACTCTAAGGGGTAGAATTAGAAATGAAGTAATATGTCGAAAAATTGGGGTTGCAGACATAGCAAGCAAATTAAGGGAGAATCGTTTGCGTTGGTTCGGACATGTGAGACGGAGACCTGAGGGAGCCCCCGTGCGACGAGTGGAAGGGTGGGATCATGGAAATCTCGAACGAGGTAGGGGAAGACTGAAAATGACTTGGTGGGAAGGGGTTAAAAAGGATATGAGGCTTTTAGATTTATAAGAGAATGGGGTTCTCGATCGCAGGGGATGGAGGAGGAAAATTTATGTGGATGACCACATGGAATGATTAATTTAGGTTCATGTAGTCGACCCCAATTTTTTGGGATTAAGGCTGTGATTGATTGATTGATTGATTGACTGACTTGAAATCTGTTACCAAGTCACATGTTGCAGTTGTAGTAGAAAAATAAAAAACAAGTCAGGTTATGATGGATATATTGATAAGAGAAAAAGGATGAAGAGGATGACAAATGGGACAGTGTCAAAAGCGTCAAATAGTGTTGTTCATCCTCTTGGACGATGGAATGAGAGAAGAGAACATCATATATCTCAAATTGAAAAGGATAACGAGGACAAGAATCAGACAATTTTCCAAACATCACATATTATCGGTTTTGTTGGCTTTATAGCTTATGACCATTTCATTAAGAAAAGCAACATTCTTACTTTGCAGTTTCGTGAGATAGTTGTCATGTTGATCACTAATTACTGTTTCAAATGGATATCAACAAAATGCTTGTAGCTACTCTTGGATTGTTGAATATTTATGTGATTATTTTCCTTCTGTATTTCAGTTGCTTCACTCGGATATTCAAGTTTAGCAAACCTCATATTTGTTCATACCTTTTGTATAATCGGAGATGGGTATTCAAAGCTTTCCTCTCAAAGTTATTTGCTATTTTGTATTTCTTAACATTTTATGTTATATACATAGCATGGCATTAGATAGGCAATTAATTTCATCACTGTGTGGCATTTTTAGGTTTATTGCTGGGTGATTGGAAGCAATTTGATCCTGCGATGTACATGGACTTACAAGCTTTCTGCTCATCTTCGACATAATTACCTTACTGTTTTTGCCATTACTGCTCTGGAGATCTTCCGCCGTTTTCAATGGGTTTTCTTTCGTGTCGAAAATGAGTGGAATAAAATGAGTTCTAAGTCACATATTCAGTTATCAGAGAGTGACAACTTGAGTGAGGATGCGAAGCTACTAGACAATGGAAACCATAGTGTATAAATTACTGGACAGGAGTTTTGTTTACAATGCCTGCGTTAATTTGATTTTACGGATGACATTACCCTAATGGTGTATATTCATTTAAATGCTCACCCATTCTTTAAAAAACGGTGTGATTTTTTACATTTGAAGGAGCCTTGCTCTGAATGTCAGAAAGAGTACAAGAATGTGGAACTACATTGGAGTATCAAGAGCGTAGAAGGTAGAAACCATTGCTTTCTAATTGTGTTCTATGGTAAAAATGAGCACAGATACTTTGTAATTTACTAATTATGAGCAATGGTAAAAGTATATTGAGCACAGTTACATGTGTGTTCTTACATAGTTACTCCATGTGTAAAGTGAGATTTTTATGGCTCGGGCATAATTAGGGTCAAGAGTGAAAACTAATAAAGGGGCTCTTAAACAACAAAGAAGTGTTATAAATATCAAACTAAGTAACCAGGTAATTTCGTATAATGTTATAAAACTAATGAAAATGGAGATATATTGAGGAGAGAATCATTGTCCTCTTTTTTTTTATTCATGGACTTGGGATATATATATGTATACATAAATACATAATTGGTAATTAAAAATAAGAAGGCGAAAAGCCTAGTTATATCAAAAGACTAGGGAATACAAAAGGCATAGGTACTATGAAGGGGTAATGGACATCCATACTTAATATTCCATAACACTCCCCATTGGATGTCCATTACCAAATAGTGTGCTTCGTTAAAACCTTAATAGGGAAAACCCTGTGGGACAAAAACCTAGTAAGGGAAAAAGAGTTCAACACTTTTGTGATACGCCTTAAGATGTTGTTTCATTAAAAAACCTCTCTAGGAAAACCCAATGTGGGACAAAACCATGGTTAAGGAAAAAGAGTGCAACGCGTATTTTCTCCCCTGATGAATGTACAACTTGGAATCTTCCAGAATTATGAATCTGATGCCTTTGTGTAGTTTCACACTTGTAGTAGAATTACATTCAATTCCTTAACAGTTGATCCTTCCTGTTTGGAGTTCAATCTTCAAATGTTCAATATGAGATATATTTATTTCTCCATTCTTAAGAAAATAATACATATGTTGCGTTACTATCATCTTGTACGATATTTGTTTCAAAGTGCCATAATCATTAAATATATACCTTCTTCTGGAAGTCATATATAATAGCTATTGATGATCAAGTATTAATCATGATCTGTGACAACTCGTGATATTATCTACATCATTTTTCAATCTTTTGTGAATTAGTAATAAAACATACAAGTAATTTTGCTCATAGTTCTTCTAGACCATAAGAAGACTATTCACATAACTGTTTTTCGTAAGATATTTCGTATATTATATGAGAGTTTTTCAACGGATTAAAAACAATCAATTCTCACATGTTCAAACTTCAAGTTGAGATGTCAATAATTCATTCACCAATATTCTTTGGGTGTTTGATAATAACCACATCATTGTGATATTCAAAATATAGAATTTGAAAGGGTAGACATTTGAATGCGTCGTACGTAAGTTCTTCCGGAACTTATTATACATGATTTACATCATGCCATTAGATTGAATCCATATGTATAATTTAAATTTATCGTAATTATAAGCTCATTGGAGTCTAATTCCTTCTTATAAGTCTTTACATTGTTGTAAATTCAACTTACTATACTACAGACAAAATTTCATATACATCACAATTATTTTATAATATCAGTGCCACATGCAATATGATGACGTGTAAAATAATAATAAGATATTGAATAAAACACAGACATGCATGTATAAAATGAGTGATGCATCTAAATACTATCAACACATGTTCTACGACTCACACATGCACATAAATTTAAGACTCGTAAATGTAAAACACTAAACAGTGTGGATTTTAATTCGTAAATCCACTTCTTCCTTGGACTTCTGGTCCATGATAAAAATTTGATCGTTATCATTAAATAGACATCAAATTGGACTTTTATTTCTTATCCCTTACACTCCTTTTGCATATGCATAAAACTTATCGGTTCCATCATATACCGATATCATCATATTCTTTTACATATGATCTGCATGCTAATTTACAATGATATCTGAATACATGTCACATTGGTACCATTATAAACTTTGATTCCTTATATCATAGGCCATCTATATATTGTAATTCAGATATCTACATACCACTTCTAGAGTACGTATACGCTATATAATTAATATACCATTACACTTTTAAAAGTGTCAACTGCACTATCTTGCCACATATCACAACTTTATTTTGGAACCTTAATCTACACTTCAAGTGTAGTTATACAATTATAATTGGCAAGATTTATCTCAATATATACACATAGTATAACCAAAATGTATCTCTAACGCTATTCTTCATAGTATAACCAGATACAAATCAAATCATACATGTGCAACATATATCTTATTAATATATGGGCAAAAGTTGACATATAACCTCTTAAATAACCATTAAAAGGTTCATCATTTCATAATACGAAATTTAGTAATTTTTTTCAACTTATCCCAATTTTTCTTTCCCTAAGTTGGTAAAATTTCTCAAATATAGTGGCGATGCTTAACCAACTTAGTATATAATTTCACATGTGCAAAATATTTCATCCAATAGAAGATTTTTCAACAAATTTCATTACTTAAAGAGTTATATTCAACAAATAATTCATTCGTCTCTTCAGGTGAACAATTTCAATGAAGTCCATTTCTTCTCTAACTTATGATACACATCGCACATGTATGAATTGACAAACCTTTAATAATTGTTCTCTTCTGGAGATCATTATCAACGGGGACAAAGTATTATTGTGCAGTTGTCTTTGTTCTTTTCTTATTTTGTGTGTGCTGACATTCAATAGCCCCAATGTTATATAAACATAGATGACTTGTATCCATTTAACTTCACTCAATGGTGATCTTCTGGATCACCAATCACTTTGATAATGAGGTTTTACTTGCCGTTAATGTGTCACATAGTTTTGAACAACATATAAGCTATTTTGGTGAACTTCTGGTCACCCACCTTACATATATTCGTCCAAAGTTGTTCAAAACTAACTTATTGTTTTCTTGAATTTTTTCTTCAAAAACATGCAAACTATCAAAATCAACAACCTAAATATAGGTCATTCTCAATGTTATGTCTTGTCATTCGATTTGTTTCATACACCGTACATGAGAGAGTGTCAGCACATTATTTCATATTAATTGAAACTTCAGATTTCTATAACGGGTAATTATTAAACCCGAATGGCCTAATATTATTATCACATCCAATCACTTTGTAAAACCTGGTCAGTTTTTATACACTAGTGATCATTTTACTATACGTATTTCATGCATGATCATGAATATTAATATGGTGTGATATAAAACACTAACATGTGTTTCTTTCTATACTTGGCAAGACAATCGACTAATATTTGGTCAAGTAACAACTCATACTCTTCTGGAGCATATGAATGTAATCTTGATACATGCTAATCTTATTGGACATATTATACTCTTCTAGAGTATTTTATATGAATCTTGGTACATATCAATTTTAATTAACATGATCTCTTCTAAATGTTTATCAGAAGGTATTTATTTATTTATTTTTTATTTTTTTGTCGAGGAGACTCGTATCTCCTAGAACCTGATGTCAATTCATCAGCAACTGATGTTGTCCTTCTGAGTCATTAATTGTAATTGGAGCACTTACAATTTTATACGGTCAATGACATTCATTTTTATCCATCTTCAGGATGGTATCATTCAAAATATTTAATTATCACGTGGCCACATCTATTAACTAAATCATTGACATTTGGCTATAGTTTGTATTAAACTGACCATCAAAGTATATCATCTACTTCATGTGCAAGGATTATTAAAATTAATGGAATACTCTCCACCATCCTTGCATATGAGACTATAAAATTAATTCAACAACCTTTAAATCCCATGTAACTCTTAAGCCATAAATTACTTTGGCAAGGTCATGTATCAAATAAAAAAAACACATACTCTTACAAAACTCTAACATGATCCTCTTATCCGACTATTCAATCTTTATATGAAATTTTCTCAAAAGTATGGGCATAGTGGATACATTAATTTTCAACTTAGTAGCTCAAAATGTCAAAGATATATTTAGTCTCAAAGTCCACGTAGTCATGAAATCAAGGAAACTTCATGCAAAAACATGCCTATTATTCTTTAGAACATACAAATTCTTATTCACTTATAGTAAATTAGTAATTCTAGTGACCTAAGCATAAAAAAATCATCCAGAGTTTGGTATATCAAAGATATTCACCCAACAAACAATATATAAGCAACATATGATATAGAAACTATAGGAGATATACAAACTTTATGTCACCCTTCAGGAGCCGGGGTTGTGACCCTAATTTAAGAAACTTTGGGTCCATATGCACACGAAAAACATGTTTAATTTGCTTAATTCACTTTATTGGTAAGAATATAATATAATTTTTATTCCTTTAATTTTTTTTACCAAGCCTTAAATATCATTTTAGAAATTACCAAGCATACACCCATGTCTAAGGATAAATTAGTTAATAGTAAGAAAAATAATTCACTATAACGATAAGAAAAAATACACCCGAAGAGTTGTATAATTTTTAATTAGTCCATAAGCTTAGTTCATCACACACTAGTTATCATTTATGGTTAAAGGATTCCAATTATGACTAGAATGAATAAGATACTTAAACGATTTATGGCCACCAAAAAACATTCACATGGTCAATTAAGACTACTTTATGGCATTTTAATGTATTCTCACTAATTGCATTGCACACCAATATTACTATTATCAAAGAATTAAATCATCCTAGGAAAGACTAACTTTAATGCCATTGAAACATATATTCACATGTTTTGCAAAAAGCCATAATATATACCAAGTTTTATGAGATCCATTATAGCTAAGTATACTAAATAGTTATTGTAAATTATGAGTAAACAACTTGTACAAATAAGATACAATCATCTCATTAGTATCAAATTAGGAACATAACAACTGAAAGAGTATCACCAACCTTTCTCATTGATTTTTGTAATATATAGTAATAAGCTAATTTAGGCTATTAACTAGGGATTGCAATCCATTGAATAATAGGTTAGAAATATAGAAAACTTTGACTAATAAAACATTAGCTAGTTAACCTATATATGATATTTATCAAAAATATATATAGAATAATTTCAAGGTCATTAAAATATATATTAGAAACACATACTATTAGATGAAAACATCAAGATCGTAAATATATATGCTTGGAATAATACAGAGTATCATCAAGATTGTATTAAGGTCGATCTCAATAATAATACGTAACCAACTAATTATATAATTAATAAACTTACCAAAAACAAATTTAGTAATGACTACTAAAATTACGGAGTATAATAAGCAAGATTTGAAAACTAAGCAAAACTTAGCATACAAACTTAAAAATCAAGCCACAAAGAGCAATATCACAATGATGCTCATGGTATTCATATGTTATCTAGTCGTGTTATCTGATGGAAGGTGCAAAGCATATATACTATATACTAGATCACTAAAATAATGAATATAAGTGCTAAACATTTGGGATTTGATAAAATTCTACATAACTTGTAGTTGCAATTTGCTAATATAAATTAAAATAATTAGTAATGGAAGTGTAAATATATATAGCAGCCTTTCAACAAAATAGTCACAATTAGTCAACTACCACTATGATACAAACATAAAGACAGAAGCTATGAGACTTTGAGAGGAACTATATTGAAACTTAAAACCACGTTTTGTCATAACTAATACCCAAGGTAACATAACCAAAAATTTACATTCATTCAAATTCTGGGATAATGAAACCACTGAATATATCAATTCATTAGTAAAACAATTCAAGGGAAAAATCATGTCAATTTAGAACATATCATAATTAAGAACAATGAGAGAAAATGTTACCTACCCAACGATAGAGATTGGACTGGGTTGATGCTTACCATAATATCTCTTTCGCATTGATTCTCACACATCTGTAAGTATCTTTCCTTTTCTCTTTCTCAATCAGTTAAAGCATCGTGCTGATAACGTGTTATAAAACTAATGAAAATGGAGATATATTGAGGAGAGAATCATTGTTCTCTTTTTTTATTCATGGACTTGGGATATATATATATATATATATATATATATATACACACATAATAACATAATTGGTAATTAAAAATAAGAAGGCGAAAAGCCTAATTACATCAAAAGTCTAGGGAATACAAAAGGCATAGGTAGTATGAAGGGGTAATGGACATCCATACTTAATATTCCATAACATATATATTATTTTAGTGGATAATAAATTCAAATTATTTGTTTTTTCTCGACCATGATATTGAAATTTACCAACTGTACGTACGTTGCGATAAGAACTTTGAGAGTGTTTTTTTTTATTTTATTTTTTTAAAAATCATTTTAGTAAGAGAAAAAGAAGATTACAAGATAGAGGATGAATTACTTCCTCAATTTTTTCTTTTCTTTTATTTTTTTAAGTTGTAACAAATCCCTTGCATGTACTCTTAGATAAATTTTGTTTGCAATGACGACAAGATTAGATAGAGATAAACTAGAGATGGGGTGCTAAATTGAAAAGAAGACAATTGTTGTAACTAAATAGAAATTTTTATAGAAAGAAGGAAAATGTTGCGGCGAAAAAAAATTCAAAAAAAGTACTTCGTATCATAATCTAATTTGCCCTAAAAAATACTCAAATTTATTGTGATGGCTTCCCTTACAAAGCTTTGGTGACTGAGATAAAATACATTGTTACCCTACGAATATTTACCGTTGCCTATTAACACTATTTAATAAGTAATTACATATACAACAATATGTAACAATTTAGTTGCAACAATTTACTTTTCAATGAACATATTAGTTCATTTAACATTAATTATACACTTGTATAGATTATAAAAATTGCACATTGATAACATTTTTCTTCAAATTTCATATTTATACATTTATAACATTAATTAATTACACATGAAAACACATTAAAGATATCTATATTGATTATATTTTTCTTTAATTATAAATGAATGACACTCAAGAGTAGCGTTTTAAGGTCGTTTTAGGTGTCATTTGGCCATGTTCAACTCATTTCAGGTTAGTGTAGTTTTTGGTATTTGGTAGTTTTTAGGTGTTTAATTTTAGCGGGTTGGAGTAAAGTTTTAATGTTTTGGAACAAGGGGTATAGTGTACTTAGTTCTTGCCGGATTTGAAATCGTCCATGTGTGTTTATGTGTAGGTGTAGGGACACTTTTGTCATTCACCATTCATGAGGGGCCGGCCCCGAACGCCCCAAGCATCTGCATAAACTTACGAGAAGATCGAGGTCAAAAATCAAAATCCCCAACCCCCCCCCCCACCCACACCGGTACACCAATGGTTTAAGGTATAGGTGTGTGCCAAAGCTCCTACAGGCCTTTTCATATTTAAGTTGCAGGCTTCTTTTCCGGGTTATTTTCGAAGCCTGTTCTTGGCCTAAAGTCTCAAAAATTTGGGTTTACCACCCATTTATAACACAATTTGTAACTAATTCTGCATTGACAAAACTTGTTAGGTAGCACCTATTATAATTTTTTTTTGCAAGTTAGTACCTTATATATATTTTTTTTGTAGTTTGACACCTTAAACAATTTAATTTTTTGCGAACTAGTACCTTAGTTTTATTTCAGGCTTTGACCACTTGAAATTGCCTTTAACTCCCTAATAAAACTCCTGGGGGGGTGGATGGGGGGATAGGAGTTTTATTAGGATTTAAAGGCAATTCATCAGTGGTCAAAGCCTGAAATAAAACTAAGGTCTATTCGCAAAAATTAAATTGTTTAAGGTGTCAAACTACAAAAAAAATATATATAGTACTAACTTGCAAAAAAAATTATAATAGGTGCTACCTAACAAGTTTTTCAATGCAGAATTAGTTACAAAATTGTGTTATAAATGGGTGGAACCCAAATTTTGAGACTTTAGCCAAGAACAGCTTCGAAAATAACCCGGAAAAGAAGCCTGCAACTTAAATATGAAAAGGCCTGTAGGAGCTTTGGCACACACCTATACCTTAAACCATGGTGTACTGTGGGTGGGGGGGGGGGGGTTGGGGATTTTGATTTTTGACCTCGATCTTCTCGTAAGTTTTGCAGATGCTTGGGGGTTCGGGGTCGGCCCCTCATGAATGGTGATGACAAAAGTGTCCCTACACCTACACATAACACACATGGACGATTTAATCCGGCAAGAACTAAGTACACTATACCCCTTGTCCAAAACATTAAAACTTACTCCAACCCGCTAAAATTAAACACCTAAAACTACCATACCAAAAACTACACTAACCTAAATGAGTTGACATGGCCAAATGACACCTAAAACGACCTTAAAACGCACTCTTGAGTGCATTCATTTATAATTAAAGAAAAAATAATCAATATAGATATCTTTAATGTGTTTTCATGTGTAATTAATTAAGTTATAAATGTATAAATTGAAATTTGAAGAAAAATGTTATCATGTGCATTTTATAATCTAATCCAAGTGTATAATTAATGTTAATGAACAATATGTTCATGAAAAGTAAATTGTTGCACTAAATGTTACATATTGTTGTATATGTATTTACTTATTAAATAGTGTTATAGGCAACGGTAATATTCGTAGGGTAACAATGTTTTTATCTCAGTCACCAAGCTTTGTAAGGGAAGCCACACAATAAATTTGAGTATTTTTTAGGGCAAATTAGATTATGATACGAAGTACTTTTTGAATTTTTTTTCGCCGCACATTTTCCTCTTTCTATAAAAATTTCTATTAGTTACAACAATTGTCTTCTTTTCAATTTAGCACCCCATCCTAGTTTCTCTATCTATCTTGTCGTCATTGCAAACAAAATTTATCTAAGAGTACATGCAAGGGATTTGTTACAACTTAAAAAAATAAAAGAAAAGAAAAATGAGGAAGTAATTCATCCTCTATCTTGTAATCTTCTTTTTCTCTTACTAAAATGATTTTTAAAAAAATAAAAATAAAAAAAACACTCCAAATTCTTCTATCGCAACGTACGTACAGTTGGTAAATTTCAATATCATGGTCGAGAAAAAACAAATAATTTGAATTTATTATCCACTAAAATAATATATGTTATGGAATATTAAGTATGGATGTCCATTACCCCTTCATACTACCTATGCCTTTTGTATTCCCTAGACTTTGGATGTAATTAGGCTTTCCGCTTCTATTTTTAATTACAAATTATGTTATTATGTGTGTATATATATAATAATATATATATATATATATATATATCCCAAGTCCATGATAAAAAAAGAGAACAATGATTCTCTCCTCAATATATCTCCATTTTCATTAGTTTTATAACACGTTATCAGCACGATGCTTTACTGATTGAGAAGAGAAAAGGAAAGATACTTACAGATGTGTGAGAATCAATGCGAAAGAATATTATGGTAACATCAACCCAGTCCAATCTCTATCGTTGGGTAGGTAACATTTTCTCTCATTGTTCTAATTATGATATGTTCTAATTGACATGATTTTTCCCTTGAATTGTTTTACTAAGATGAAGATATTCAGTGGTTTCATTATCCCAAATTTGAATGAATGTAAATTTTGGTTATGTTACCTTGGGTATTAGTTATGACAAAACGTGGTTTTAAGTTTAATATAGTTCCTCTCAAAGTCTCATAGCTTCTGTCTTTATGTTTGTATCATAGTGGTAGTTGACAATTGTGACTATTTTGTTGAAAGGCTGCTATATATATTACACTTCCATTACTAATTATTTTAATTTATATTAGCAATGGCAACTACAAGTTATGTAAATTTATCAATCCACATGTTTAGCACTTATATCATTATTTAGTGATCTAGTATATAGTATATATGCTTTGCACCTTCCATCAGATAACACGACTAGATAACATATGAATACCATGAGCATCATTGTGATATTGCTCTTTGTGGCTTGATTTTTAAGTTTGTATGCTAAGTTTTGCTTAGTTTTCAAATCTTGCTTATTATACTCCGTAATTTTAGTAGTCTACTAAATTTGTTTTTGGTAAGTTTATTAATTATATATAGTTGGTTACGTATTATTATTGAGATCGACCTTAATCAATCTGATGATACTCTGTATTATTCCAAGCATATATATTTACGATCTTGATGTTTTCATCTAATAGTATTGTTTCAATATATATTTTAATGACCTTGAAATTATTCTATATATATTTTTGATATATATATATAGGTTAACTAGCTAATGTTTTATTGTCAAAGTTTTCTATATTTCTAACCTATTATTCATGGATTGCAATCCCTAGTTAATAGCCTAAATTAGCTTATTACTATAATTACAAAAATCAATGAGAAAGGTTGGTGATACTCTTTCAGTTGTTATGTCCTAATTTGATACTAATGAATGATTGTATCTTATTTGTACAAGTTGTTTACTCATAATTTACAATAACTATTTAGTATACTTAGCTATAATGGATCTCATAAAACTTGGTATATATATGGCTTTTTGCAAAACATGTGAATATATGTTTCAATGGCATTAAAGTTAGTCTTTCCTAGGATGATTTAATTCTTTGATATAGTAATATTGGTGTGCAATGCAATTAGTGAGAATACATTAAATGCCATAATTAGTCTTAATTGACCATGTGAATGTTTTTTGGTGGCCATAAATCGTTTAAGTATCTTATTCATTCTAGTCATAATTGGAATCCTTTAACCATAAATGATAACTAGTGTGTGTGAACTAAGCTTAGGGACTAATTAAAATTAACAACTCTTCGGGTGTATTTTTTCTTCGTTATGATATTATTTTTCTTACTATTAACATTTATCCTTAGACATGGTGTATGCTTGTAATTTCTAAAATGATATTTAGGCTTGGTAAAAAAAATTAAAGGAATAAAAATTATATTATTTCTACCAATAAGTGAATAAGCAAATTAAACATGTTTTCGTCGTGTCATATGGACCCAAAGTTTCTTAAATTGGGGTCACAAACCCCGCTCCTGAAGGGTGACATAAAGTTTGTATATCTCCTATTTCTATATCATGTTGCTTATATATGTTTGTTGGGTGAATATCTTTGATAACCAAACTCTGGATGTTTTTTTTATGCTTAGATCACTAGAATTACTAATTTACTATAAGTGAATAAGAATTTGTATGTTCTAAGAAAATAGGCATGTTTTTGCATGAAGTTTCCTTGATTTCATGACTACGTGACTTTGAGACTATATATCTTTGACATTTTGAGCTACTAAGTTGAAAATTAATGTATCCACTATGCCCATACTTTTGAGAAAATTTCATATAAGATTGATATAGTCGGTAAGAGGACTTGAGTTTTGTAGAGAGTATGTGTTTTTTTATTTGATACATGACCTTGCCAAGTATTATGGCTTAAGAGTTACATGGGATTTAAGGTTGTTGAATTAATTTATAGTCTCATATGCAAGGATGGTGGAGAGTATTCCATTAATTTTAATAATCCTTGCACATGAAGTAGATGATATACTTTGGGTCATTTAATACAAATATAGCCAATGTTCAATGATTTAGTAATAGATGTGGCCACTATAATTAAATTTTGAATGATACCATCCTGAAGATGATAAAAATGAATGTCATTGACCGTATAAAATTGTAGTGCTCCAATTACAATTAATGACTCAGAAGGACAACATCAGTTGCTGATGAATTGACTCAGGTTCTAGGAGATACGAGTCTCCTCGACAAAAAAATAAAAATAAATAATAAATACCTTCTGATAAACATTTAGAAGAGATCATGTT
The DNA here is from genome assembly GCA_016808085.1 of Suaeda aralocaspica. Taxonomy (NCBI): domain Eukaryota; kingdom Viridiplantae; phylum Streptophyta; class Magnoliopsida; order Caryophyllales; family Amaranthaceae; genus Suaeda; species Suaeda aralocaspica. Next base: position 329,837 of record PYUH01000061.1, on the reverse strand, counting down.
AATTAAATTGATATGTACCAAGATTCATATAAAATACTCTAGAAGAGTATAATATGTCCAATAGATGCATGTATCAAGATTACATTCATATGCTCCAGAAGAGTATGAGTTGTTACTTGACCAAATATTAGTCGATTGTCTTGCCAAGTATAGAAAGAAACACATGTTAGTGTTTTATATCACACCATAAATATTCATGATCATGCATGAAATCGTATAGTAAAATGATCACTAGTGTATAAAAACTGACCAGGTTTTACAAAGTGATTGGATGTGATAATAATATTAGGCCATTCGGTTTAATAATTACCCGTTATAGAATCTGAAGTTTCAATTAATATGAAATAATGTGCTGACACTCCTCATGTACTTGTATGAAACAAATCGAATGACAAGACATAACATTGAGAATGACCTATATTTAGGTTGTTGATTTTGATAGTTTGCATGTTTTTGAAGAAAAAATTCAAGAAAACAATAAGTTAGTTTTGAACAACTTTGGACATATATGTAAGGTGGGTGACCAGAAGTTCACCAAAATAGCTTATATGTTGTTCAAAACTATGTGACACATTAACGGCAAGTAAAACCTCATTATCAAAGTGATTGGTGATCCAGAAGATCACCATTGAGTGAAGTTAAATGGATACAACATCTATGTTTATATAACATTGGGGCTATTGAATGTCAGCACACACAAATAAGAAAGAACAAGACACTGCACAATAATACTTTGTCCCCCTTGATAATGATCTCCAGAAGAGAACAATTATTAAGGTTTGTCAATTCATACATGCGATGTGTATCATAAGTTAGAGAAAAATGGACTTCATTGAAATTGTTCACTGAAGAGACGAATGAATTATTTGTTGAATATAACTCTTTAAGTAATGAAATTTTGTTGAAAAATCTTCTATTGGATGAAATATTTTGCACATGTGAAATATATACTAAGTTGTTAAGCATCGCCACTATATTTGAGAATTTTACCAACTTAGGGAAAGAAAATTGGGATAAGTGAAAAAATTACTAATTTCGTATTTAAAATGATGAACCTTTTAATGGTTATTTAAGAGGTTATATGTCAACTTTTGCCCATATATTAATAAGATATATGTTGCACATGTATGATTTGATTGTATCTGGTTATACTATGAATAGCGTTTAGAGATACATTTTGGTTATACTATGTGTATATATTGAGATAAATCTTGCCAATTATAATTGTATAACTACACTTGAAGTGTAGATTAAGGTTCCAAAATAAAGTTGTGATATGTGGCAAGATAGTGCAGTTGACACTTTTAAAAGTGTAATGGTATATTAATTATATAGCGTATACGTACTCTAGAAGTGGTATGTAGATATCTGAATTAAATATATAGATGGCCTATGATATAAGGAATCAAAGTTTATAATGGTACCAATGTGACATGTTTCAGATATCATTGTAAATTAGCATGCAGATCATTAAAAGAATATGATGATATCGGTATATGATGGAACCGATAAGTTTTATGCATATGCAAAAGGAGTGTAAGGATAAGAATAAAGTCCATTTGATGTCTATTTTGATAACGATCAAATTTTTATCAGGGACCAGAAGTCCAAGGAAGAAGTGGATTTACGAATTAAAATCCACACTGTTTAGTGTTTTACTTTCGAGTCTTAAATTTGTGTGCATGTGTGAGTCGTAGAACATGTGTTGAGTATTTTAGATGCATCACTCATTTTATACATGCATGTCTGTGTTTTATTCAATATCTTATTATTATTTTACAACGTCTATATTGCATGTGCCACTGATATATAAAATAATTGTGATGTATATGAAATTTTGTCTGTAGTATAGTAGTTGAATTTACAACAATGTAAAGACTTAAGAAGGAATTAGACTCCAATGAGCTTATATTACGATAAATTTAAATTACATATGGATTCATCTAATGGCATGATTAAATCATGTATAATAAGTTCCGGAAGAACTTACGTACGACGCATTCAAATGTCTACCCTTTCACTTCTATATTTTGAATATCACAATGATGTGGTTTTATCAAACACCCAAAGAAGATTGGTGAATGAATTATTGACATCTCAACTTGAAGTTTTGAACATGTGAGAATTGATTGTTTTTAATCTGTTGAAAAACTCTCATATAATATACGAAATCTACCGAAAAACAGTTATGTGAATAGTCTTCTTATGGTCTGAGAAAACTATGAGCAAATTACTTGTATGTTTTATACTAATTCACAAAAGATGAAAATGAGGTAGATAATATCACAGTTGTCACAGATCATGATTAATACTTGATCATCATAGCTATTATATATGACTTCCAGAAGAAGGTATATATTTATGATTATGGCACTTTGAAACAAATATCGTACAAGATGATGTGAACGCAACATATGTATTATTTTCTTAAGAATGGAGAATAAATATATCTCATTTGAACATTTGAATTGAACTCCAACAGGAAGGATCAACTGTTAAGGAATTGAATGTAATTCTACTACAAGTGTGAAACTACACAAAGGCATCAGATTCAAATATCTGGAAGATTCAAGTTGTACATTCATCAGGGGAAAAATACGCGTTGCACTCTTTTTCCTTAACCATGGTTTTGTCCCACATTGGGTTTTCCTAGAGAGGTTTGTTAATGAAACAACTCTTAAGGCGTATCACAAAAGTGTTGAACTCTTTTTCCCTTACTAGGTTTTTGTCCCACAGGGTTTTCCCTATTAAGGTTTTAACGAAGCACACTATTTGGTAATGGACATCCAATGGGGAGTGTTATGGAATATTAAGTATGGATGTCCATTACCCTTCAAACCTATGCCTTTTGTATTCCTAGTCTTTTGATATAATAACTAGGCTTTTCGCCTTCTATTTTTAATTACCAATTATTATTTATTTATACATATATATATCCCAAGTCATGAATAAAAAAAAGAGGACAATGATTCTCTCCTATATATCTCCATTTTCATTAGTTTTATAACATTATACGAAATTACCTGGTTACTTAGTTTGATATTTATAACACTTCTTTGTTTTAAGAGCCCCTATAGTTTTCACTCTTGACCCTAATTATGCCCGAGCCATCAAATCTCACTTTACACAGAGTAACTATGTAAGAACACACATGTAACTGTGCTCAATATACTTTTACCATGCTCATAATTAGTAATTACAAAGTATCTGTTGCTCATTTTTACCATAGAACACATTGAAAGCAATGGTTTCTACCTTCTACGCCTTTGATACTCCAATGTAGTTTCCACATTCTTGTACTCTTTCTGACTTCAGAGCAAGGCTCCTTCAAATGTAAAAAATACACCGTTTTTTAAGAATGGGTGAGCATTTAAATGAATATACACCATTAGGGTAATGTCATCCGTAAAATCAAATTAACGCAGGCATTGTAAACAAAACTCCGGTCCAGTAATTTAACACTATGGTTTCCATTGTCTAGTAGCTTCGCATCCTCACTCAAGTTGTCACTCTCTGATAACTGAATATGTGACTTAGAACCTTTTATTCCACTCTTTCGACACGAAAGAAACCCATTGAAAACGGCGGAAGATCTCCAGAGCAGTAATGGCAAAAACAGTAAGGTAATTATGTCGAAGATGAGCAGAAAGCTTGTAAGTCCATGTACATCGCAGGATCAAATGCTTCCAATCACCCAGCAATAAACTAAAAATGCCACACAGTGATGAAATTAATTGCCTATCTAATGCCATGCTATGTATATAACATAAAATGTTAAGAATACACAAAATAGCAAATAACTTTGAGAGGAAAGCTTTGATATACCCATCTCCGATTATACAAAAGGTATGACAAATATGAGGTTTGCTAAACTTGAATATCCGAGTGAAGCAACTGAAATACAGAAGGAAAATAATCACATAAATATTCAACAATCCAAGAGTAGCCTACAAGCATTTTGTGATATCCATTTGAAACAGTAATAGTGATCAACATGACAACTATCTCACGAAACTGCAAAGTAAGAATGTTGCTTTTCTTAATGAAATGGTCATACTATAAAGCCAACAAACCGATAATATGTGATGTTGGAAAATTGTTCTGATTCTGTCCTCGTTATCCTTTCAATTGAGAATATATGATGTTCTCTTCTCTCATTCCATCGTCCAAGAGGATGAACAACACTATTGACGCTTTGACACTGTCCCATTTGTCATCCTCTTCATCCTTTTTCTCTTATCAATATATATCCATCATACCTGACTTGTTTTTTTTTTTCTACTACAACGCAACATGTGACTTGGTAACAGATTTCAAGTCAGTCAATCAATCAATCAATCAATCACAGCCTTAATCCCAAAAAATTGGGGTCGACTACATGAACCTAAATTATCATTCATGTGGTCATCCACATAAATTTTCCTCCTCCTCCTCCCCTGCGACCGAGAACCCCCATCTCTTATAAATCTAAAAGCTCATATCCTTTTAACCTACCCCTTCCCACCAAGTCATTTTCATCTTCCCCTACCTCGTTCGAGATTTCCATGATCCCACCCTTCACTCGTCGCACGGGGCTCCCTCAGGTCTCCGTCTACATGTCCGAACCACGCAACGATTCTCCCTTAATTTGCTTGCTATGTCTGCAACCCCATTTTTCGCAATATTCCTTCATTTCTAATTCTATTCCCATTAGAGTGTTTCTCCTGCACATCCATCCAACACCGCATCTCCGTAACTCTTATTTTTTGAAGTGTCTCCTTCTGTAGTCCAACATTCTGTACCATAGAGCAACATGGTCTTATGGCAGTCCGGTAAAATTTCCCTTCAACTTTAACGGGATGTTTTTGTCACATAACACTCCGTAGCGGCTCTCCATTTAAGCCACCCATATTTAATCATGTGTGTCACATCTTGGTCAATATCCACCTTCTTTGGATAAATGACCGAGAATGTTTAAAACATTCCCCATATCTAGGGCTTCCATCCAACCTTACCACTCGCATCACTTACCCCCCTCGAGTCCAAAGCGGCAATTCCATATATTCCCTCTAGACTCTGACTAAGCTTAAACCCTCTAGACTCCAACCTTTGTCTCCATTGCTCTAATTTGGCATAACCCCTCTTAAGTTTCATCCACCAATACGAATCATCCGCAACAACTACACCATGGTACCTCATTTGGATCGACCTGTTACTTCATCCATAACTAGTTGCAAAAAGAAAGGGCTTAACGGTGACCCTTGTGGTGCGACCCAATTGTTATTGGAAAGTCTTTAGTCAACCACCACAAGTCCTAAATTTGTGAATACCTCCGATACATGTCCTTACCAGGTCATATACCTTCGTGGTATACCTTTCTTCATCATTGCACCGCCAAAGAAAATCTCTTGGCACTTTGTCACAAGCCTTCTCTAGATCAATAAAACTATATGGAGGTCCTCTCTTCCACGCCCTATAAAACTCCATCATTTGCCTTAACAAATGAATTTTTTCTATAGTGGACCTCCCGAACATAAAACTAAATTGGTTTTCAAGATGTTTGTGCATGCCTCAACCTATGTTCTATCACCCTCTCCCACAACTTCATAGTGCGACTCATAAGCTTGATCCCTCGATAGTTTAGAAACAATCTTGGCGCTCCTTTGTTCTTGTAAACTGGGACCAAAGTGCTGTTTCGCCAATCCTGTGGGATCCTCGAAGTCTTCCAGACTTTTTAACAAATCTATTAGCCAATCAATACCCACCCCCCTTACCAAACACCTCCACTGTATACCATGGGGACCACTGCTTTCTTTTTTGGTTTCATCTTTTTCAAAGCAGTCTCCACCTCTACCCTTCTATCTTCCGCACTATTGTTATTTCTCCTCATCCCTACCGTATCTCCTGACCTCTCGTGACCGCCATTAAACAATTCATCGAAGTACCCTACCACCTGTCTTTATGTCTTCGCTTGAACCAAAATCTTATGGTTCTATCTTTGACACACTTTACCAAGCAATAGCCTTCCTCGCCTCTTGTCTTCTCTTGCCATTCTATATATTTGTTTTTCTCCTCTTTAGAGTCTAACCTTCCATAAACTCTGAAAAACTTTTCTTTCGCTTAGTAACAGATTCAAGTCTATTACTATAGTTTCCCAGATTCCGTTAAGTTTTTGGATGCATAGGCATGATTCCTAGCAAGTTGCACCCAACTTCACCCAACAATTGGTATATAATTATATCCCACATGTTTATCGGTTAAGTCTTCTTAATAATTTATTGTGGCCATTGTCTTCCGTTCATCACAACAGGCACTCTCAATATGATTCAAGAAAAAAAAAAACCTGGACAAAAACCTTAATGCGCACTCCTCCAAAGTCTAACTTGCAATTACTAAAAGTTCTCCCCTTACTTCTGGACTCCTACACTTTTTGAAGCTCCCAGAATTCCAGCTTTGCTTTAAACTTAATATTTCCCTCTTACCTTTTTTTAATGGTCCTAATTAAGGATGATCCACCAATTACAGCTCACCAGCCGCTTACATCTTGAACTCATTCTACCCAACCCAAACACCATTCTCTCTATCCCTCTCTCCCCAGATATCCTTACTTTCTGAACTTAAGTAACTGGAAAGCACAATGAAAATTTGGGGAAAATTAGTATATGATTCTCTCTGCTGATCCGCTCTTTTGATTGTTTATGTAGGGGAAAGGAAAGAGAGATTAGGATTGAACTAAAACCATCTTGAATTAAAAACATGATATTTTAAGTATATCGCCAAATTATCAATAAATACAATACATTCACCCAATGATAGTTTGGGTGTTGAGATCAAAAAAAAACTATGAATTAAATGTGAATCGAGTTTAACATGTTATTGTGAATTTTTTGTAGCTTCCACAGTATGGTTATGATACCGTTCCATTCATCTATTACAAGCCACTTCCATTGTTCCACAACAAAACACGGATCATCATGATATCAGCCGCATCGTAGTTATATTCTTTTTAAGCCAAGGCAAAAGGAAGAGAATAACAAGAAGAGAATGACAAAGAAAGAGGAAGGCATGGCAGTATGGTCGGTGCGTTTTTGCTTAAACTTATCTCAAATGATCAACTCATAAAGAGGACAATTCTAGATAATTTAAGAGGAAAACTTGGTTCCCTATTATTATGATAGCATTGGAAAGAACATTGTTGCATGACAAGCCTGGATTATCCTAAACAGGCGTATAAGAATGTCAAAATAGGTCTTATCAACATGGATCACAAAACTAGGCGTCTTAGTAACATGGATAACAAAAGAGTACCATAAAGAAGTACAAGCATGAACCAATCCTTCAGAAATGATCAGAGTCCTGTATACATACCTCATATCCCATCTAGTGTAATATCCCAGTAAAAGGAATCGTAGAGTTAAGAACACTGACATCAGCAGAGTGGCCGATATATGTTTGTCCACTTATCCGGGAACACGTGATATTTAAGAGCCGAAAGAAAGATAACTGGCACTTCTGGTTGGAATATTTTAGAGCTGAGACAAAGAGCGTAACATTCAGTTACCATACTGAGGAAATCGAGACATACAATATATGGTGTAGCCAATAAAAAAAGACTTCATGCCCTCGTCCACATGAGATTATAAACACACAAGGTCAAGAAAATAGCACAAAATAACAAAGCATGTAGTTCCTGTACATCTTTAGAATGTTGCTAATGAGCTGGGCTATACAACAGCCAAGAAGAAGTCAAGCCATGCATGAGAATATGGAGCCAACTCCCAGCGGTGGCTTAGATCAGATAAATCTAAAAACAAGTTTTTCTAATAATGGTGAAAAAACATAAGTTCATGGAGTGTCATCATGAAGAAAGCCACACACAACATATTGAAAAAAATAACCACATAAAACCCAAAAAAAAGTGAAAAACAACAATGTGTGATATTTCAGATAATAACACAAGTATTATCGATTAACTAAAAGGTTTGGTCAGATACTCTATGGAGGAAATAGAAACAATCTGTCACAAGAAAAAAGTGAAATCAAAGCAACCATGAATATAAAAATCTGAACCTAATCTAATTCAAAACGAAAGGATAGGGATATATTATAATACTACAAGATACATACGCTGAAGATTCAATGATTCGCACTTAAGGCAATCTGGATTGATGATAATAGGAGAAAAAACGCAAATGAAGGTGAGCGGAATTAGTGATAAAGTAGATTATAGTTCTACTGTGAAGAAAAAAGTAAGGTAGGCTATATTCCCATTAAGTCATGGTGGAGGTAACAGTTACCATAGGTTCATCCCTTCTACAGCCACCTCATTATCTCTTTGTCTTAGTTGCATTACCCCCAATCCGATCTCTAATTTCAAAGCACCGCGTCAATGATAATTTTACCAGAATATCAGTTGCAATATGTTCACTTCAGTCCCAGCATAATGCACTGCTAGATGGATCCAAAAACAATAGGACGTAATGAACCTTAAGAGTTAGACTATTCACTCACCATTCAGGAGGCTTGATTTCTCTCCAGTACCTTGTATTGCCTAAGACATTGGAAAAGACGAAAAAATATGCAGAACAGAACCACAGGGATTGCAATGGATGACTGCCACATACAGAGTCAGCTTCAAACCATGCAATAGTAGCAACCTACACCAACAACGGTTGTGCACTGTGTAAGCTAAGAAAGTATAGTAACTACTAACCAAAGCAACAAGAGGCGCACACTTCAGCTGACAGTCAAAAGGTCAAGTGCCAGCCTATGAACATGAGAATATGTAGTTCGTACCTGCCGATGGACCATACGACAGACTGAACGCTCCAAGTCTGACAACACCTCACCAAACAATATAGATGGTTAGAGATACAAGCATATTACATTAAAAAGAGGTATTTATCCATCAGTAATGAAAAATCATGAAACCAAAAAGCCTATGCATAATTTCTCTAAAAAACTGGCATTTGCCACTTTATTAAGTAAGTTCACCATTTATATTGAATTTCAAATGGAACATAACGTAGGATTTAAAAGCATTATGATAGTACTGTTGGGTGTTGTTGCTTTGACTATAAAAGTGGTCTATACAAGTACAAATGTTTTGAAAATGTTCCAATTTCGCTTTCGTTAAGATAAAACCTACTTTTCCATTTTCCCAAAAACTAAAAAAAAAAAAAACAAAAAAAAAACAAAACAAAAATAAAAAGAAGAAGAAATGCGCTAGCCAAAGCCAAAAAATAGTCAAAAGTCTTACCCCCCACACCCCCAGGCCTACCCGTCCAACCCCCAACCATGAGAAAGAGACATGGTTAAATCAACAAAGGTAGTCGGGTTAGCATAGCCAGGCAGCAACCAGCAGCCTGTGATTAACAACAATATGTCCAATCATATTTCGGACGTCTACCTGTACCACTTTCAGACTTCTAGATTCTGTACCTGTACATAGTAACTCTGGTTCTGACAAACAGCACACTACAGTTACTAGATCTGCAGTGGACTTGTGCGACAGTGAATTTGGTAACAATACCCTATTTTAACGGGATATCTAACAAAGATTGTTAGAAAGATCAGGAAAAGTAAATGACAAAAGAGTAAACTGTAAAGGCTGCCTTAATTACTAACTGTGCCACTATTAGCAAAAGGATGATATTGATCACTTAAAGGTAGATGAAAAACAGATGTCTGCTTGATAATAAATTAATTTATAATCTACTATGATAAGGACATTCCCAATAACCCAAGCCCAACAACCAGCACCTACTTGAAAAAGAATGTATCAAAGAAAATAGAAAGTTCAGAATGGTAGTGTCACAGAAACAGCAACTATAAATGAATCAGTTTGCAAAGCCAGTGAATTAAAAACACAAGGTTAAAGTAAACTTTTCAATATGAATAGCTGAGACAATACCTTGGACATGGAAGTCAAGATTCACCAAAAAGAAGTCAGAAAATGTTATGCTTGCAATACAAGAAAAAAGCACTATTACTATACGGAGTACAGGAAAAAAAAAAAATTGTTTTGAGGCAACGAAGAATAACAAAGATGAGTTTATTGCATCAGGTTCCAATGTGGCAATAAACACGCCCGGTTTTTTAAAGTAGAATTAATGCATGATCCAAGACAGTGTTCCCTACTTCCTTTCCATTCACAACAATGGTATATTCTTCAATAAGGACCACCTGTAGGGAAAAGGAGAAAGCGCTCTTCCTAGACTATGCAATTAGTCCTCAACCAATCAGCCCCATGAAGCATAAACTAACATCAGTGGAGAAGTGTAACCTAGGGTGTTTGGTCTGCTGCTTATAGAATGATTGGTAATGTAGGATTTTTCAGTGGCATAGGCCTTGACAGGCTCTCCAAATTTAATTTGTTTGTCTTTCAGTGAAAATCACAGGAGATTTCCCGCATCCAAGAATAAGAAGTTTCTACAGAAGAATGAGAAAAAAGAACAGTGTTGACACCCAGCATGAATCAATTTAATTTGTGTGAATTGTATACAACATTTCTGCCTGAGAGAGAATGACATTCCTCCAAAGGGTCTCAAAAGTGAGTATCTCTCGATGTATAAGTAGAAAATATCAAAGGGGCGATAACAAAAGCATAACAACAGCTATGTCAAAGAACTGCAAGGCAATGTCAAAGGTCAATATAAACGCACAGAATTTATACAAATGCTACCCGACCTCTATAACGAAATAGTCCATGATAGTCTAAAACTCGACTGACTACACCATATAGAACTATCAAATAACAAATTAGATGGAGCATAGTAAAGTATAGAGGAGGACTAGCTAATGCCTCGCCTGATCTTTCTTCTCTCTCTCTCTTCCCTCTCCTCTCATCTCTCTCCCTCTCCTCGCTCTCTCTCTCTCTGCTCTCGCGTCTGTCCTCTGTCACCCTCTCTCTTCAGTCTTCTCTTCACTTTTTAAATGTACAGTCATTTTAAAAAAAAATTTTATTTTTCAACTCTTCCTCGCCTTGTCCATCAAGATGCAAGATACATCCATGTTTCAGAGTTGAGCCATACAGTGAATAGATAAAGCTGTTTGGTGGAAAGAGTTGTGACTCTCAAAACTCCCTTTGGTGTTTGGCTAGGCGAGCCGTGGAAGTTTAAAGTATCTCTTGGAAAAAATTGTGAGAGCCTTTGCTTTAGAGATTTGGAGAGAGAAAAATTAAAATACTATTTGCCACATATTTAAACTTTAAAAACCAAGTACAAATTTTTTTTATTATGTACAAAAAAAAAATGACATAAATACCATTTTACCTAACAAAAACGTAAAAAAGCAATCGACGAATGTACCCAAGCACTTTACACATCAATTGAACAAAATCAAATCAGCAGTCAATCCTTTGAATAATAAGGAATCACTAACCACAAACTCTAAACTCTAATCACCAAAAGGCCTAAGTTCATAAACAATACAACAGATGCCAACAAAGTTGTAAGGGTTTAACAAACACAATCGCAGTTTTTGAAAAACAAATTGGAAAAGTGCTCCAAAACACTTCGTTTTTTAACCTCTCAATTAAAAATGGAAAATTCTCTCCAGCTAATGTCAAGAAGGTAATATCAGATTAAAAACCCCATGCATCAGTTTACTGAACATCACATAAACGACTTTATTTTCAAAAATCCTCCAAAACATATTATCAAGCCATCAAATTAGAAAAGATCTTTCCAGCCTACTATGGAGAACAAGCTTGCAAAGAATAAAATCTTAAGGCACCATAGACCAATCTAAAGTAGATCGAAAAAAATTAAATACTCTGGTTTTAATTGGGAAAAAAAAAAAATCTTGTTGCAAAACGATGTCAGCCTTACTTTTTGTGAGGTTTACTTGATGAAAGGAATAAGAGAGATAATAATAGAATATAATAATAAAAAGCAGTGGATGAAGAGCGAGATAGAAGTAAACGACAAACGAATAAGAAGGAGACCACTGCTGGCAACTAGATAAAGCAACTAACTAAACACAACAGAAAGTTATCACCACATACTTATGGTCTATTTGCTTTGTAGGCAACAAATCCAAAGAACCAAAATAGTCTCAGGGTACCACTCAACTGGACAATAGCTACATAATCAGTCCCCTAACAATATATAATACAGAAGCAAAAACTGCATTGAATCTAAAGTAACCAACAATGCAATTATACAAACAATATAAGAGAAAAAGTAAAATTCAAACTTCCAGTTTTAAATATTACAAGAGCTAATAAATAGCAATGTCAAAAAAAGGAGGTACTATTACAACTGGTTGAGATCCGCTAATAACTTCTCCATCTGAATACAGCTAAAGATAATCTGTCAATGCTGGTCGGACTCTTTATATTTCCATCAAGTGGCCCTGCACCAAAATAGAACATACATCAACTCCACCACTTTAATAATATTTCACACAAATCAGAAAATAATATAGAAAGGAACATACAAAGGTCACCACACCTAACACCATTACCTCAGCTTCGTGGATCAGAACGGGACAACTCTTAGCCAAGATTAGAGCTTTCTTAAGCAATCAATTTACCTTTCTGCAATAATCCACGTCGTGAGAACAATATCGAAATAGTCACTCCTCATTGTAGGGACTGGCATGCACTACGGCACGAATATGACAATCGTAGCTTTTATCTGGCATAAACAATAGCCTTCCACAAGTCTTCTAATACTACCCCGAAGAGTACTGGAAGCCAGTGACTCTCAGAACCGGTAACCAACATCTATGTTTAGATTGCGACCCATGGAAAACAGTATTAGCCCTTGGTATATGCACATCATCAATATCGAAAATACTGAATCGTGAGAGAGCACATGGAGCATCGTTAACCTTATTTACCATTATTTACACCTCCCAAACCAGGACATTTTCTTACCACACTCGGATGGAATTTATTCACAATCATCCCAGGTAGTTCAGGTTTATTTGTACTGCAAGTATCTGAATCGTATCACGTACCATGTTGAACAATCAGTAACTTGAAAAATTCTTTATCATATTACCTTTTTTTCCGAACACCAAAAATATGGTTTTTGTCAGCAAATACACAAGGATGTTCTTTACCATCTTCAAAAACAATTCCTTAATTACAATGTCCAGATTGAGACAAAGAAAAACACTAATCAAGTTCTTCAGTGAATAGCACAAAATAGCAAGGTTAGGGTCAGATATCCTTCTACCTTCATATTTGTGTTCACAGTCCCAAATTCAAAGTCAAGCTCAACACACTCCCAACAGATTTTATAAGTTTTTCGCCCCCAGAATGTCATCGATGACAATTGTGCCCTTATTGCAGGTCTTTAGTAGTGCACAAAATAATAGTTTCATCGTAAATGTAACCAGGCTAACCACAACAGGAAATCAGCAGTAATATAGAATCTACACGACACAAGCGTGACGGTTCTGGCAGGATCCTATACAGAAAACCCATGGCTTTAAGGTCAAAAAATATTTAAACTGCTAAATAAGATCAACGGTATTTTCTGGTAATTAAGCTCAACACCAATCACTGTTTGTCAACCCCAATAAAGAACACAAAAAAACTAATTCAAAGCTTTCTGCTAGATTAGACCTCTTGCACTAAAGCGTCTTAACTTGATAGTGCTTATACAGCATAAAAGAACAACCTAACGGCAAAAAGATCAAATCATGAACGCACAACTTATTGTCTACATAATTTTACGTGGTCCAACTGGCAGTGCTGCCTATAAACACTTCTCTTTTTCTTAATTAGATGGACAACATTATTAGTGAAGTTGATTTGCCAAAACATTGATGTATTTTCCTTAACGCTAATATGAACAGATGAACCCCTGCATTCAAAAATTTAAATATCGTCGACTAGGTTTTTGGGGGGCTATTTGTCAAGAATACAATAGTTGGCATATTCCAAAGTTTGGTAAGCATGGAATAAACTAACAAGGGCATTCAAATACAGTCCTTTATAGGCGCAGATAAGGCATTAAGACTTTCTGATGGTTTACACCTTCCATAATTTCTCTGTGATTGGAGATGATTTTTGATCATGTCACATATCTTTGCCTAGTTGCATGAGCTTGAGAAAGAACCCATAACAATAGGCCCCAAAACCAAACCATCAAATCTCCAAGCAAAAACAAAATCATCACACAACGAAGATCCATTCAAAAGGATGAGAAGGAAGGAGAACTAGTGCTTACTAACCACAAGTAGACAGGGTTTCAGTATAAAACGCCTCATACAAAAAAAATTCTCTCAAGATCCGCACTCATCCGCATTAACAGCATGCCATCCGTCTGTCATCATAAAGTAGCATCCCCATCGTAAGTTTACTGTAACGACTGTCACTTATACCTTACTCCAACCCCTCCGCACCCTCACCCCCACCCTCCTTTCTTTCTCCCTCACGAACCCCTAAAACAGCGACAAACTACCTAACGACACGTAGAAGCCAGAAAAAACACCAACACCTTACACAGCAGAATCCCCAGATAAAAAAACGCAAAATAATAACCTGAAAACCAACCCCATCACATCATATGTTGAAGCGCTCGAATTGCATTGGCATACACACAACAAATGCATAGTAAGCTATACAAATCATTTCAGACGGACCGATTATCCGAAAACCTCAATTCACCTTAATTCGCACAGAACGTGGCAGAAGGCATGAACACTGTGCCACTATGGGGCTGTTATACCTAATCCCCTACCTACTCCCGTCATGCTCATTACCCCCAACAACTTCTTCACTCTTTCACCTATTCAATCCCAATGTACATCAAATCATAACATTAAACAATAACCCAAAAAAAACCCAATTGAGAATTTCATGAACTTATATTATTATTATCATTCAAATCATATACAAGATCAAAAAATTATACCAAGTTCACCAAATAGTTCACCAGATACGGGTCTACTGCCGGCTTTCCGAAGATGGGGACTTTAGCATTCATTCACAGTCCCCAACTAGAAGAGTTATGGTTTTTTTTTTTTTTTTACGATGCAATTGCATAAAATAAATAAAATCCACTTTAAGAAAACCTAGAAACCTGTCAAATTGCCAAAACGGGGAAAATACCCAAAGTTATATCCAGACTTCACCTGCATTGCACACAATCCATGAAATGCACAATGAACATTAACAAATTATGATTAAAAGTTTGAATCTTTACTCAATTCTTCCCCAATTTGAATTGAATTGAACCAAAATTACAAGTTTTTGAGAATGTTGACTGGACATAAAGGAGTGTCTTTGAATGAATTTTGAAGGGTTGATTTGATAATTAAGAGAGAAATATTAGGATCCAAAGATGGAAATTTTTAGATGAGTAAAAAAAGATGGAAAGGTGAAGAAAAAATTAGAGTTTTCAC
>PYUH01000061.1:229016-314470 GCA_016808085.1 Suaeda aralocaspica | reverse complement strand
CCAAACAAAAAAAAGCTAGACTATAAGAATCAAGCAAACGGAAATGATTGAAGTTCTAAACAAAGTGACTCAAGAACTACAAGACCTAGAAATTCAAAGCATAAAACTATGAAATCAAGAGAAGAACATAAATCAAAAAAACCTACTTGAAGAAAGCTTGGAATTGCTAAAAATTGAAGTTTACAAGCTAAAATTGCAAGATTCATGAACAATTTCTACTCTCAATCTCTCTACTTCCATCTCTCTCTCTTCTAAAAATTATTTCAAAGTTTGTAGAATGAAGAAGGAAAAATTGTCGGATAGCACCTTTTAAAAATTTATGTGATTGACACCTTGAACAATTTTTTTTTGCGAGTTAGTACTCTAGCCTTTTTCCGCCATTGACTGTTTGAATTTGTGTTGACTCTGGTAAGTTGGGTGTTAGGTAGAATTTGTGTTTGACTCTGGTAAGTTGGGTGTTAGGTAATGTTTTGTTTATATTTGCACTCAATCCAAAAAAACCCTCTCAATTTCTCCTCCCGCCTCTCTCTCTCTTTTTGACTTCTCGCCATCTAGTCCATGAGAAATCAAAATGCACTTGTGTACTCTTAACTTCTCCTTCACAAAATCATTTTCACTTTCTTGTAATTCCTCTCGCTCCTCCTAACCTCTTCATCTTCCTCCTCTTCACACAATCGTGGTTATCATCCAATCCTTTCTCATCCTCATTTTCCTTCATCACCCACCCCAACCATCCCATCATCCACCACTGCTACCACCAGGAATGGCCTCGCTATCTTAAGCAACAACAAACACACACCTTAGAGGTGAACTCCCCCCATCACTACCACCAAAACTACCTCAAATTTTCAATTCACATAAAACTAAAAAATTAAACTTGAAATACACCAATTGAAGGTAGGTGGTGGTGGTCAAGTGATGGTATGGCGGTGTTTAGTGGTTTAATTTCGACGAGTTTAAGGGTGACTATGTGGGGTGATATTAGGATGATTTTGGCTGGTTTGATTTGGGCTATTGATAAATTGATGTTTTTGGGAAATAAAAAAGTAGAATGGTGGTGCTTTGGGTAGAAGGTGGTTGGTTAGTATGGTGGTTTGCTAGTGTTTAATTTAGCTGGTATATTTGAGGCACTTGATAAATGGAAACAAAGAGATAATATGCCTTTTGATGCTGATAAAAAGGTTGATTCTTGTTTTGGGCATTAATGGATATTTATGATTTATGAATTTTGATTTTTGGCTCAAATAATATTAATATGCATATGCTTGTATACAATGAAGGTGGGCTAGGGTCGGTCGTTTTGGGTGGGGGGTGTGTGGTGGTGGTTTGGACTTTGGGTAGTTATAGTGGTGGTTTTGGGTGGGTTGTGGAGATGCCACTAGTATAGAGATGATAAGGGAAATGAGGAGAAAACATTGGGGGGGGGGGGGGGGGGTTGATGGGGGGAATCCCCCCCCCCAATGTTTTCTCCTCATTTCCCTTATCATCTTCTATACTAGTAGCATCTCCACAACCCACCCAAAACCACCACTATAACCTACCCAAAAGTCCAAAACCACCACCACAACCCCCACCCAAAAACGACCGACCCTAGCCCACCTTCAATTGTATACAAGCATATGCAATATTAATATTATTTGAGCCAAAAATCAAAATTCATAAATCATAAATATCCATTAATGCCCACTAACAAAGAATCAACCTTTTTATCAGCATCAAAAGGCATATTATCTCTTTGTTTCCATTTATCAAGTGCCTCAAATATACCAGCTAAATTAAACACTAGCAAACCACCATACTAACCAACCACCTTCTACCCAAAGCACCACCATTCTACTTTTTTATTTCCCAAAAACATCAATTTATCAATAGCCCAAATCAAACCAGCCAAAATCATCCTAATTAATCACCCCACATAGTCACCCTTAAACTCGTCGAAATTAAACCACTAAACACCGCCATGACCATCACTTGACCACCACCACCTACCTTCAATTGGTGTATTTCAAGTTGATAATTTTTTAGTTTTATGTGAATTGAAAATTTGAGGTAGTTTTGGTGGTAGTGATGGGGGGAGTTCACCTCTAAAGGTGTGTGTTTGGTGTTGCTTAAGATAGCGAGGCCATTCCATGGTGGTAGCAGTGGTGGATGATGGGATGGTTGGGGTGGGTGATGAAGGAAAATGAGGATGAGAAAGGATTGGATGATAACACGATTGTGATGAAGAGGAGGAAGATGAAGAGGTTGAGGAGGAGCGAGAGGAATTACAAGAAAGTGAAAATGATTTTGTGAAGGAGAAGTTAAGAGTACGAACAAGTGCATTTTGATTTCTCATGGACTGAAGATGGCGAGAAGATCAAAAGAGAGAGAGAGGCGGGGAGGAGAAATTGAGGGAAGGGTTTTTTTGGGAATTGAGTGCAAATATAAACAAAAACATTACCTAACACCCAACTTACCAGAGTCAAACACAAATTCTACCTAACACCCAACTTACCAGAGTCAAACACAAATTCAAACAGTCAATGGCGGAAAAAGGCTTAAGGTACTAACTCGCAAAAAAAAATTGTTCAAGGTGTCAATCACATAAGATTTTTTAAAAAGGTGCTATCCGACAATTTTTCCTTCTTCATTCTACAAACTTTGAAATACATTTTTAGAGAGAGAGAGAGATGGAAAGTAGAGAGATTGAGAAGTAGAAATTGTTCATGAATTCTTGCAATTTTAGCTTGTAAACTTCAATTTTTAGCAATTCCAAGCTTTCTTCAAGTAGGTTTGTTTGATTTATGTTCTTCTCTTGATTTCATAGTTTTATGCTTTGAATTTCTAGGTCTTGTAGTTCTTGAGTCACTTTGTTTAGAACTTCAATCATTTCCGTTTGCTTGATTCTTATAGTCTAGCTTTGTTTTTGTTGGTTTCTTTAGTTTTTACCATGGATCGGATTGTGAGTAGTCCTTTAACTAGAAAGTTGTAGGGAGACTAAATATGATGATATAACTAGACTTTGGGGATGAATTTAGGTTTAAATTGCTTTGCCAAGACATAATTTGAATGTTCCTTTGGAGTCTTTGATAAGTTGATATTTTATATGTATTTTACCCCTGATCCCGGTTGATTCTTAGCTCTAATACGACTCATTTGAGCCATTTTTACTAACTTTTGCTATTTCGAGTGTTTGTTGTGTTTTTTATTAGATTTAACAGGAATCGATGATTTATCGTTGTTTTCTGAGCCTTTTGAAGCACTTGAAGAAGTTAGTGAAGAGTTGAAGTCATTTGGGAAGCTAAATCGAAGACTAGAAGTGTTAAAACGAAGAATTAAAGAGGAAATTAAGGAAGAACGAGCAAAAATCAAAAACGAAGCAAAACAAGCCACTCGCCCGGGTCGAGGCTGTGCGCCTGGGTGAGGGCTGCACGCCCGGACCCTCCGGGCGGGTGGCTTTGAAGGCCCAAATCAGCGTGTTTTTCCCTTGTTTAGCCTAAGTAATTAAGTGTTTTTCCTCCTAATTAGTGATATTACGCCTCTTTAGACTTTGGAATCCTAGTTTACTCTAAAATTTCTCTCAAAGTGTAGAACTATATTCAATCATTCAATCAATAATATTCAGATTCTATTTTATTCTCAATTCTTGTTCTTAGTTATGTTTATTATTATTTTCAATTTATGTTCTTAATTTTTATAGTTTTATGTTTAGATTTAATTTTCTTGATTGTTGTTAGCTTTGTTTAGTTTAATCATGTTTAGTATTTTAATTACTTTTATTGTTTTAGTTTCTGTTTCTTTAATTATGAGTGAGTAGTTCCTTTTCTAGGACTAGGGGATCCATGGACTAATTGGTGATGTTTTGCTCATAAATATTAGTTTAACTATTAATTTGCTTGAATTCTTATTGTCAATTACTATTGCTTTCAATTAAATACTGGCCAGGTTTAGTTGTTAGTTTGATATTGTTGAAATCGATGCTGAGAGGTAAGATTACCACAATTAGATTTAACGAGTTAAGTGAGCGAGAGCCATTAGAGGAGTTTTGAAGGGGACTAGATTCGAGAGTAAGTGGACCTTAATTCAAGGAAATTGATAATATAATTAATTATTTGGTGCAATTCGTTGGTTAATCTGTGGTGAACCGATGTCCTAGGTTTAGTCATTAATTAATTTCCTTAATCAATTTAGTTCCAATTCTAGTTAATTTCTTAGTCACAATTGTCACTCAAAGGCCCTTTGCACGGTTTAGATTTTTTAGAACTAATAGGTTTAATTGCTTCCCTGTGGATTCGATCCCTACTTCCCTAGCTATATTAGTTTGAGTGGTTAGGTTTATTTTTGATAGGTGTGTGATAGCCTCATCAAACTTTGGCGCCATTGCCGGGGAGGCAATTTTTAATTCTATTAGTCGGGTTTATACTGTTTTTCTTTTTATTTTTCTTAGTCTCAAAGAACTTTTTGGTTCTTTGAGGCAGTTTCTCATCTTTGCTCGGAGTTACATATTGTGCAGGTTTATAGGTTTATGCAAACCGACCACGAGCCTGATACTTTCATTTTCCCTGAGCCCGAGCGAGTATTTTTGAAGCGGTTGAGACGTAGTAGACGCCGAATTTTTCTTCCTCGATCCGTGGAGGAAACTGTTTCTGATTTGTCTCAGTTTTTCGAGTTCACTTTCAACCCATTATTTGAAGGTTATTTAGTGGTCGAAATGGCTGCCGAAGGAGAAGGACAGGGTAGAGGACCACCACCTCCACCACCGCCACCTGCGGCCCGTTCATTGAGAGACTATTCCTTGCCTAGTATGGAGTCTATGGCTGGAAGTTATTCAGTACCTGATACCGATGCTGCTAATTTTGAACTGAAACCGGCTCTTGTGAATATGGTTGAACGAAATCAATTTTCAGGGACGTTGAAGGAGGATCTAAATTTACAGTTACAGAATTTCCTTCAATACTGTGATACTATCAAGCAAATGAACGTTTCTAAGGACTACATTAGGAGAAGAATGTTCCCATTTTCGTTGAAGGATAAGGCTAGAACCTGGTTGAATGATCTTCATATGGCCACAATTAATTGTTGGGAGGACTTGGCTCTTGCTTTTCAGAGGAAGTACTATCCACCACAGAGAACAGCTTTATTGAGGAGTCAAATTACTAACTTTAATCAGGAGACAGATGAGTCACTTTATGATGCTTGGGAACGGTTTAAGGAGTTATTGAGAATGTGTCCTCATCATGGGCTTGAGAAATGGTTTCTGGTTCAGTCATTCTACAATGGTTTGGGTAATGAGAGTAGAGCTTTATTAGATTCTGCTGCTAATGGTCGATTCATGAACCAGGAGGTCAATGCTGCATATGAACTGATTGATGAAATTGCTACTCATAATTCACAGTTTGGTAACCTTAGAGGGCATTCCAAGAAGGGTGGAAAACATGTAGTTGATGATAAGTATGAGAGTCTAGCTGCACAGATCAATGCCATAAGTCAGAAGCTTGATAAGATTGGTACTACAGCTCCTCCACCATCACCTGTAGCTGCACTTTCGGGATGTACTGATCCTTTCTGTGATTCCTGTGATTCGTTCGGTCATAGTTCCCAATCATGTACCAGTTCAGTAGAGCAAGTGTGTGTCTTTCAAGCCTACAAGAACAACCCATTTTTCAATACATATAATCCAGGCTGGAAGGATCACCCATACTTTTCCTACAAGAATAACAGCAATGTACAGAATCCTCAGCAAGGTATATCACCTCAGCAGGCACCACAGCAGATGCAGAGATATGTACCACCACACCCACCAGGTTTCAGCAGGCCACCACTATCAGCACCACCATTGCCAGTTCAACCTAATGAAGAAATCTCAGAGCTGAAGAATATGATGTTGCAAATGCAGAAAAATATGGAGGCAATGTAGGCCCACAACAAGCACCTGGAGACTCAGATAGCTCAGATTGCACAATAACTGCTCAAAGGCAACCAGGCCACCTTCCATCATAACCTACACCTCCAGTATCACAGGCATCACAGAATCCCCCGAGGGACCATGTCAATGCCATTACTTTGAGGAGTGGAACTGCTTATGAGGGCCCAAAAATGCCTACTGAGGATGTTAATTCTGATGTTGTAGGTGGAGCTGAAAAGACGAGTGATGTGGTGATTGAAGATTTGGAGACAGTTCCAGCTAAGGAAACTGAAGCACCTAAGAAGAAGGTAGATGACACATCGATTGATACGATCCCGAGGTCACAGGTTAGGTTACCCTTTCCGAACAGGGTAACCAGAAGTAAGAATGATAATCATTTCAGTAAATTTTTAGATATTGTGAAGAATTTGCAGGTTACTGTTCCATTTACTGATTTGATAACCCAAATAACTACTTATACTAAATTTTTGAAAGATATTTTAAGCAGGAAACATGAGTTGAATGTGATGGAGACCGTAGCACTCACGGAGGAGTGCAGTGCCATACTGCAAAATAAGTCACCACCGAAACTAAAGGACCCGGGAAGTTTTTCTATTCCTTGTAATATTGGCCCACTGTTCATTGATAAAGCTTTATGTGATTTAGGGGCTAGTGTTAGTGTTATGCCTTTATCTATTTGTAAAAAACTTGATATGGGTGCTTTAAAGGTTACTAACATCACTTTGCAGATGGCAGATAGGATAGTGAAATACCCTAAAGGTATTTTAGAGGATGTCCCGGTGAGAGTCGGGAAATTTTTCATTCCTGTTGATTTTGTTGTGTTAGATATGGATGAGGATGCTCATATCCCAATTATACTTGGTAGACCTTTCTTACACACTGCAGGTGCTGTTATTGATGTCAAAAATGGTAGTTTGACTCTTTCTGTAGGGGATGATAAAGTTACCTTTAATCTTAATGCTGCTCTTAAGAGTCCTATGATGGAACAGTCATGTTATGTTATTGATGTCATTGATGAAATTGTTATTGATGATATGCCTCGATCCACTACAAAGGATCTTCTGGAGGCCGTTGTTTGCCTTGATATTGGTGCAGGTGAAGGTACAATTGATGCCGATGAATTGGTCCAGGATCTCACTGGTGAGGAATTAAATCCGGTGGAGAGCCGGAAATTTATTGAGTTACCACAAGAGGTTTGTTCTGTTAAAGAGGTAACCCAACCTGAGATGAAACCCCTCCCCTCTAATTTGAAATATGCTTTTCTAGATGATAAGGAGTTGTACCCAGTCATTGTCAGTGCTTCTCTTACCGATAGTCAATTAAATAAACTTTTGTCTGTGCTTAAGTCTCATAAAAAGGCTATTGGTTATACTATTGATGATTTGACTGGTATTAGTCCTGATTTTTGCATGCATAGAATTCATTTAGAGGAAGGTCATAAACCTTGTATACAGGGTCAACGTCGTTTGAATCCTAACATGCAGGAGGTAGTGAAGAAGGAAGTTCTTAAACTTCTAGATGCAGGTATTATTTACTCGGTGCCTGATTCCCAGTGGGTAAGTCCCGTACAGGTAGTCCCTAAGAAAGGGGGAACAACTGTTGTTCGTAATGATAAAAATGAATTAATTCCTACTAGAGTTGTTACAGGATGGAGAATGTGTATTGACTATAGAAAACTGAATGTTGCAACTAAAAAGGATCATTTCCCCCTCCCTTTTATTGATCAAATGTTGGAAAGATTAGCTAAGAATAAGTATTTCTGCTATCTTGATGGATATTCGGGTTTCTTTCAGATCCCCATCCATCCTGATGATAGGGAGAAAACGACTTTTACATGTCCTTATGGTACTTTTGCTTATCGTAGAATGCCTTTTGGTTTATGTAATGCACCAGCTACTTTTCAACGTTGTATGATGAGCATTTTTTCTGAGTTCATAGAGTCTATTATGGAAGTCTTCATGGATGATTTTAGTGTTTATGGTTCTGATTTTGATTCATGTTTGACTAACTTGACTAAAGTTCTCGAAAGATGTGAACAGGTAAATCTGGTTTTAAATTGGGAAAAATGTCATTTTATGGTCAATGAAGGAGTAGTTTTGGGACATTTGGTGTCCGAACGTGGTATTGAGGTGGATAAGGCGAAAATACAGGTAATTGAGCAACTGCCACCTCCGGTGAATGTTAAAGGGGTAAGAAGTTTTTTGGGTCATGCTGGTTTTTATCGCAGATTTATTAAGGATTTTTCTAAAATTGCGAAACCACTCACCCAATTGCTATTGAAAGATGCTGAATTTAAATTCATTGATGAGTGTCTTGAGTCCTTTAATATGATAAAAAACGCACTAAGTTCCGCACCCATTATACAGTCCCCCGATTGGAATTTACCTTTTGAAATAATGTGTGATGCTAGTGATTTTGCAGTTGGTGCAGTTCTAGGTCAAAGGAGGGATAAGGTCCTACATGCTATTATTATGCTAGTAAGACCTTAGTTGAAGCTCAAGTTAATTATGCCACCACAGAAAAAGAGTTGCTTGCTATTGTTTATGCATTAGATAAATTTCGTGCTTACTTGTAGGTTCGAAAGTTATTGTTTACACTGACCATGCAGCCTAAGTACCTCTTGGAAAGAAGGAAGCCAAACCGAGGCTTATTCGGTGGATTCTGTTGCTTCAAGAGTTTGATCTCGAGATTCGTGATAAGAAGGGAGCAGAGAATGTGGTAGCTGACCACTTATCGAGGATACGGTATGATGATGGGGAGATCTCTACCCCCATTGATGATTCTTTTCCTGATGAACATCTGTTTGCAGTCTGTGTTAATTCCCCTTGGTTTGCTGATTTTGCTAACTATGTTGTAGGAGGTGTCTTACCTTCTGATTTGACTTATCAGCAGAAAAATAAGTTCTTGCATGATGTTAAGCGATACTTTCGGGATGATCCTAACTTGTTTCGTGAGTGTGCAGATGGTTTATACAGGAAATGCGTTCCAGAATGGGAAGTCTACGGTGTACTCCACCATTGCCATTCCTCACCATATGGAGGTCATGCTGGACCTTCTAAGACGATGTTTAAGGTCCTTGAATTAGGTTTTTATTGGCCTACTATCCTACAGGATGCTCGACCTTTTATTATGTCTTGCGATTCGTGCCAACGAACAGGTAACATTTCACAAAGGCACGAAATGCCCCAAACAACTATATTGGAAGTAGAAATTTTTGATGTTTGGGGTATTGATTACATGGGCCTCTTTCCATCCTCGAATGGTAATCGTTTCATATTAGTTGCTGTAGATTATGTCTCTAAATGGGTGGAAGCTCTTGCTACCCCCCATTGTGATTCTAACACTGTTTTGAGGATGTTTCGGCAGGTTATCTTTCCTAGGTTCGGAGTTCCTAGAGCTGTCATCAGTGACGGGGGAAAGCATTTCCATGAGAAAAGGCTAGATAAACTGTTGGAGAAGTACGGTGTTTACCATAGAACAGGATTAGCATATCATCCACAAACCAGTGGACAGGTAGAGGTTTCAAATCGAGAAATCAAAGCCGTCCTGGAGAAAACGGTTGCAAAGTCAAGGAAGGATTGGAGTAGCAAGCTGTATGATGCATTATGGGCGTATAGAACGGCCTTCAAGACACCTATCTGTACATCTCCATATCGGTTAGTGTATGGGAAAGCGTGCCATTTGCCAGTTGAGTTAGAATACAAGGCTTACTGGGTAGTAAAGGAGCTCAACATGGATGCCAAGCTTGCAGGTGAGAAACGGTTACTCCAATTAAATGACCTAGACGAGTTTCGATTGGGAGCCTATGATAGTGCTAAGATTTATAAGGAAAAGACTAGAGATGGCACAATAAGAGAATTGTAAGAAAGGAATTTGCAACAGGTGATAAGGTCTTATTATTTAATTCTAGACTGAAAATTTTTCCCGGAAAGTTGAGGTCTAGGTGGAGCGGTCCTTTCATTGTTACTATGGTAAGCAAATATGGATTTGTAGAGGTCCAGAACGAGAAAGGAGAGCGATTCAAGGTTAATGGACACCGCCTCAAGCACTACTATGAAGGTGATGCTGTTGGCCTAGTTGAAGAAATCAATCTCCGAGATCCACACCCTTGTGAGCTATGAGGTAATACGGTCTAGCTAATGACCTTAAACAAGCACTTTGCGGGAGGCAACCCGTACTTAGTTTAGTTTTTAGTAGCTTTTTTATTTTTATTTTCTTAGTTTAGTAGGGACTCTAGCTCATTTCTTAGTATTGGTAAGGGGAGAGTGAGGTACTAATTAATTTTTCAAGTGTTTCGGTGTGATTACAGGTGAAATTTAGGTGAAAAGAAGAAAAAAGGACGAAAAAAGCTCAAATAGCCGTATGCCCGGACCCCCCAGGCGAATAGCAAAGCCCCGGGCGTGTAGCCCTCATCCCGGGCGCGTAACCCATTTTCCAACAATTATTTTTTTCACAAAAATCACCTAAATAGCCATTCGCCCGGACCCTCCGGGCGAGCAACCCCCCTCCGGGCGCGCTGCCTTCGGGCCGGGCGTGTGGCTCTTCCTTCGTTTTTTTTATTTTTTTCTTTTCTTTCCTCCTTTTCCACGCCTTTCTTCTTCTTCTTTCTTCCTTCTTCCTTCTCTCACCTCTCATTTTCCTATCTTTACTTTCTCTCTCTACAAATTCCTCCATATTTTCTCTAACTTCTCTCTACTATATCTCACTCATTACTCACCCAAATTCACTCAAATTTTCACCAAAATCAATCTTTTTCCATCCTCTCTTAGATCCCCACAAAAATTTTCACTTACAACCACTTTCATCTCACACCCACTAATTACTACTCACTAATTTTCCATGGCACCAAAAAGGCAACGGGTCGGAGAAATCTCAAGAGGCGAACCACGAGGGCTAGGACGTGATCCTACATATGGGTTAGTTGCTTTTGGTTCCCAAGAGCAAAAGGTAAGGTTCGAAAAACTCAAATTAAGGCATGTGACCCCCACCCGTTTCATTGATCATCAACTATTGCATGCTTTAGGTATTCATAATGAAACTGAGGAATTATTTCGATCTATGGGTATGCATAGTTTCTTTGGTATGGATGCCCCGACTTATCCTGACATAACATATGAGTTTATGTCAAGTTTTGAAATTGACAGGCCTAACTCCAAGGCACCTGTTAGAGGTGTCAGCTTTAGAATGTTTAATGTCGATCGTTATGAAACGATCGAAGATTTTGGGGCAATATTTGGTTTGGCCAGTTGGGGGCGTGCTAGACCCCCAAAGGGCTTTGATGATGTAGCTTGGTGGTATTCTTTGACAGGTGTGCATCTGACCAACTGGCAGCATGCAAAGGCTAATTTAATCCACCAGCCTTCTGCTAGGATCACTCACCGTTTTCTTGCAGGAACGGTATTTGGTCGGTTTGAACAACATGAAGTTCATACCAGAGAGATGTGGTGCCTAGGAAGGCACTTAGTTAAAACTTCATTTCCTTATCGTCTTCATCTTCCCCATCTATTTGCTATGCATCTCCATACCCAATGTAAGACTTATACTGGTACCGATCGATTTGGTGAGCCTACCATTAACAATATTGTTTTTGGTGGCCTTCTGACTTTTGTTGGCAGGTACTATAAGGCGAACTTTGAGTATGGGAGGACCCCTGCTGTGGGGTCCCGCTACTTGGATGCCGCCTACCTCAGCCAATGTGATTGGCTAGATTTGTGTGGTGGGGGGCGCATCAGATGGTACATAGGACCATCTAAGGGAGTTTCTGTTACCCTCCCTGATACTTCACTGACCGGATTGCTGCCTGATCAGCAATCCTATCTTATGCCTCTGGATGGTCGTCTTGCAGGTTCTTCTGCAGGTACTTCAGGACATTCTGGGCCGAGCCAACCCCAGCAGTTCGTGCCCCAGCCACCACCCCAGCAGCCCCCACAACAACCACCTACAAACCCTGCCCCGTGGCAGGCGCAGATGAACCAGCTGCAAAACCAGTTCAACAACTTCCAGATCCAGCAGCAGCAGTTCATGGATCGGTTTGCCACTTTTGAGCAGGATCATCGTCTTGCTATGTACCCGATCTACGACCACTACGTCTGTACCGGCGTAGTACCCTCCGCTGGCCCCCACCCGTCATGGTACCACTTCAACCCTGGAGAAGGGACCAGTGGAGCAGGAGGAGCAGGTGGTGGTGATGATGATGATGATGATGATGTTAGTGCCAGTGAGGACACTGACACTTTCCTCCAGTCTGACTGAGAGGAGTCCCTTACTTCCTTCAGCATGAGGACATTGCTGAGTCCGGCTTGGGGGAGGTAACTTTATTGCTTTCTTAGTTTAGTTTTTATTGCTTTCTAGTGTAGTTTTATTGCTTTCTTAGGATAGTCATATGGTTTGTACTACTTGTTAGAAGTAGGAGTTTACATATGACCAAAAAAATGTACTGCTTTCATAGTTTAGATTTCTTTATTTGCTTTTGATGGTTAGCTTTATTTGATTGATTGATTGATTGGTTTGATGAAACTTTGTCAATGGTGACTTCCCTGTGCCCCGCATTTTATTTAAAAATGTTTTTGATTGATTTGGGCATGTGATGAGTTTTGTTTTGGGAATTGTCAACTTGGACTTGAACTTGACTTAGCTTGAAACGATTTCTAATCTTTCCATTATAACCATGTGTAGAGTAGAGGCTTGAACTGTGTTAATGGGAGGATTTGAGCCGCATACATTATTTCTATGCTTATTTTCTTTCATGTGTGCTTAGTTCCTGGTGCATGTATGATCCATGTTTTTGGCTTTTGACTCTAGTAGCTTGGCTTTGATATGTTACATGCTGCAAATGATAAAAGGCATTCATTTCTTTTAGGAGCTTTCAGATTTTAGGCATTCCTTCACAAAATTTTCCCTTGATCCTTATTTTGAGCGTTTACCCTTCATTTGCATTTTAGCCACATTACAACCCTATTTGGCCTTGTTCTAATCTTTTGATTTATGCCCAAGCTTGGCTTGGGGGAGTTGAGGAGTTGTTTTGTTGTTGTGTTGCATTTGATTGGAGGTTTTGGAGGATTGGAAAATTGTGAAAAGGTTGTTGTTAAAGTTTTATAATAGATCTCACATTAAGGCTCTGCATACCAATGTTTAGGCTAGTTTAATTAAGAATTAAAATGTTATACATCTTTTATTGGCCTAGATATGTATGTGTGATGATTTTGTCCTTGACATGTCATTAAGAGTCGTGATTCTAAGTTGAAAAAATCTTGAAAGTTGAAAGAAAAAGAAAAAAAGAAGGGAAATGAAAATTGAAAAAAAAAAAACAAGGGAAAAAAAGAGAAATTGAAAAGATGTTGAAAAAGAAAAGACTTGTGATATTTGGAGCAGTTGAAATGTAAGTTTTAATGGTGTGATGTGATCCCATGTGAATTGGTTTGATGTTGGAGTTGATGTTGGAGATGTTGATTTTGATTTTTAATTGCTACATGCGTATAACCCGCATTTACCACCACATTATCCCAAATTCTATCCTACCCATCACCCTAGCCACGTTACAAGCTCATAAAGACCTTTTTGATCAGCATGTGCATATTTTTAGTTTTTGTGAATTGAGTCAATTGCCAAAGCTAGGGAGTATTACTTGCATTTCGAGTCGACATTCATACTAGGATTGAGTGACTGCCTTTAAACACTTGCATGAGGTGTGAGATGTGGGTTTGGGTTCTCAAATTTTGCATTCAAACACTTATTGCATTTGCATTTTTTTCGGGATTAAGGGTGAGCTTCATTATCTATGCTCAATTTTATGTGTGGAGTGACACCGAGTGAGCTACGCTAGTCATCGACTTCTATTTCTTACATGGTTGGCTTATTGATTTTGATTTGAGTGGATGGCGATCAATGGATTTTGATGGGTTGGTTGAGGATCTTGCATACTCGGAATTGCTTGAGTTAGTCTTGTTTTGCAAAGTTAAAGGGGTGAAGTCATTGTTTGCTTAGTTGTTTGCTTGAGGACAAGCAAAGATTTGGCTTGGGGGAGTTTGATAAGTTGATATTTTATATGTATTTTACCCCCGATCCCGGTTGATTCTTAGCTCTAATACGGCTCATTTGAGCCATTTCTAATAACTTTTGCTATTTCGAGTGTTTGTTGTGTTTTTTATTAGATTTAACAGGAATCGATGATTTATCGTTGTTTTCCGAGCCTTTTGAAGCACTTGAAGAAGTTAGTGAAGAGTTAAAGTCATTTGGGAAGCTAAACCGAAGACTAGAAGTGTTAAAATAAAGAATTAAAGAGGAAACTAAGGAAGAACGAGCAAAAACCGAAAACGAAGCAAAACAAGCCACTCGCCCAGGTCGAGGTTGTGCGCCCGGGTGAGGGCTGCACGCCCGGACCCTCCGGGCGGGTGGCTCTGAAGGCCCAAATCAGCGTGTTTTTCCCTTGTTTAGCCTAAGTACTTAAGTGTTTTTCCTCCTAATTAGTGATATTACGCCTCTTTAGACTTTGGAATCCTAGTTTACTCTGAAAATTCTCTCAAAGTGTAGAACTATATTCAATCATTCAATCAATAATATTCAGGTTCTATTTTATTCTCAATTCTTGTTCTTAGTTATGTTTATTGTTATTTTCAATTTATGTTATTAATTTTTATAGTTTTATGTTTAGATTTAATTTTCTTGTTAGTTTTGTTTAGTTTTGTTTAGTTTAATCATGTTTAGTACTTTAATTACTTTTATTGTTTTAGTTTCTGTTTCTTTAATTATGAGTGACTAGTTCCTTTTCTAGGACTAGGGGATCCATGGACTAATTGGTGATGTTTTGCTCATAAATATTAGTTTAACTATTAATTTGCTTGAATTCTTATTGTCAATTACTATTGCTTTCAATTAAATACTGGCCAGGTTTAGTTGTTAGTTTGATATTGTTGAAATCGATGCCGAGAGGTAAGATTACCACAATTAGATTTAACGAGTCTAAGTGAGCGAGAGCCATTAGAGGAGTTTTGAAGGGGACTAGATTCGAGAGAATTAGTGGACCTTAATTCAAGGAAATTGATAATATAATTGATTATTTGGGTGCAATTCGTTGGTTAATCTGTGGTGAACCGATGTCCTAGGTTTAGTCATTAATTAATTTCCTTAATCAATTTAGTTCCAATTCTAGTTAATTTCTTAGTCACAATTGTCACTCAAAGGCCCTTTGCACGGTTTAGACTTTTTAGAACTAATAGGTTTAATTTCTTCCCTGTGGATTCGATCCCTACTTCCCTAGCTATATTAGTTGGAGTGGTTAGGTTTATTTTTGATAGGTGTGCGATAGCCTCATCAGTCTTCAAGAATAGGAGTAGCTAACTTTGACTTTGAGATGAATTTGGGCATGAGCCTTTGGAACAAGGCTTGCAATGAGCTAGTGACTTTAGGTTAGTGCATCTCGACTTGATAACAATAATAGAAAATGTTAGTGTATGAACCTTGCGTGTAATTACTAGGTTTTCTCACTAAATAAGGTTTTACGGCCTCAAAAGAAACATAAGAGCATACGGTCAAGAAGACAACAATGCGAATTATGCATTAGCTTTTTGTGCTTAGTTAATTCCCCAAAGTTATGTCAATATATCTAGTTGAACTATAACTTCCTAGTACCTTTATACCTTGAGTCAAGTCTTTGAATTCCCTTAGATTTAGAATTTCCAAATACAAAAGTGTTCGAGCTATCTTTCAATGAAACGACAAACATATTCACAACACTCCCATGGGACCGCCTTTTGCTTACCACTAGCTAGTCATAGCTAAGGGAAGTGGAGTATTCTTTTTAAAAATTTGTTTAGAGAGAATTGTGTTTGAAACTAATGACCTTGCACAATTTATTGCTCTTCAATAGATCATAGAAGACCATCGAAGCAAAAATATATTGATTATAGTACAAAGGGTATATTGTTATATACTACGTATATGTAATAGGGAAATTATCAATGGTAGCCTTATACCCCCAACATGGTTTTAGGGGTGGCTGGGGTGGTTTGGGGGAATGAGCAAGGGGGTGATTTGAGGGGTTGATGGGTAGTTTTGAGGGGTAAGTGTAACGCCCTAAATTTTGAGCCTAAAAAAAAATTCGTCCTTTATATTCAAATATTAATTTATCAATTGATGAGTTAATATTCGAAATAAAATATGTTTAGTATTAAGACGGTTATGTTAATATTAGCTTTGGTTGTGTTTTCATGCTTTCCTTCCTTGCCATATTTTGGAGCTAAAACTTAACTTGAGTTTAAAATTTGTTTATGGTAAATAAAGGATGTTTAATAAGCTAAATTAACACTTTTATTTTAAACCCATTTTTAAGCCTAAATTATCTTCTTAAATAAGCTAAATTAAAGCCTTAAACCCTAGTCTTATAGCTTGTTTTGAGGCCTTTCAATTGCTCTTTTGTTTCACGGTTTTGAAGAGCTTTATTGCTGGTTTATAGTCGTTGTAACTCCCCCTACATTATTGCATTTAAACCATCATTAAAACATTAAGAAAAATCAGTCAAAGACCCTTCATGATTCACACAATTCATATACAAAAACCCTTCCATGTTCACGTAGCTTTTGCCATCACATATCACGATCGCCGCTTCATCTTTTTCCCTCAAATTTCGAGTGATTTAAGGATTATATTCAAGGGTTGATGTTGAGTTTCATCCCTACTCTTATTCACATCAAATTCGAGTTCTAATCTCCTAAGGAAAGCATCAAAAAAAAAACCAAAGGAATTGAGCAAGAAGTTTTCTGTTTTCGGGGGTGGTTTCTGTGCGTTTTGGAGCAGTTTCTTCGAGGGATTTTGGCTGGTTTATAACTGGTTTTCTTAGTCTTCAATCAAGGTAACTAGCATCCTCTTCTTTAGATTAAAAATACTAAGTTTAAGGGCTAGATTGATAGGTAGAAAGTCATGGTAAATATGAGTTTTTAGAGCGTTTTCTTCTCTGTTTTGCTGTCAGAATTTCGTGGCTTCAAAGTGCTGTTTTTAGAGTTTTATGATCATGATTTCTTGCTTATTATTGATTGTTATTCATGCCTTGATATTGTGTTATAACCCCATGATATTTGTAGCATGTTTAGACTTGTTTTAGGGGTGTTTTTAGAGCCATTAGTCTACTTACATGCTGCTGGAAATTTGTTTGTGTGCTTTATAAAGGTTTGTAATCACTTGTTTAAACTGATTTCATTGCTTAGTTTTGGTTAGTATCATGTTAAGATGGTTCCTAAACTAATTCCACATGTTTTAGGCAAGTTTTAGGAGGGTTTTGAAGCCAATCTTTGGGCATATGTTGCTGCTGCCATGTTAAGTGAGTGTGTTGTGTTTGGTGAAGTATTTAGAGTTGAAATGCTTAAATTTTACACCTAAACTTGAGCCTAATGTGTTCTATTATGTCCCTAGATTGTGTGTGTTAATGGGCTAAGATTAATTTTGAGTTTAAGGGTGTTGTTGGGTGGTTTTAATGAGCATACACCTGCTGAAATTGCAATTAGGGGCTGCTGTAAAGACAAGGGTGTTTTAGCATGTTAAGGGCACGAATTTAAGCTCATTTTCCTTGTGTATATTGCCTAATATGTAGATTAACATGTGTTGACTCATGAATTGAGAGTAAAGTTTTGATGATGACTAATAGATCTCACAGGTTCAAAGTGTAAGGAACTTGGAGCAATATTGAAGGAATGTAACAAGCTAAACAACCAAGTTCATGGAGAAGTTCCTAGGCAGAATATTGCAAAGGAACACAGAAGAAAGAAAAGAAGTTCCTTGGTAACACATTTATGTAGGAACAAGCTGCGAGAATAGATCTGTTCCTACAGGAACAGGCGAACAAAGTCAAGACATCCACATGAAGTGTCTTGGTAAAGAGATGAGAATTTCCAAGAAGATTATAAGCATAATCTTCTAGGAACTTAGTAATTACATTGGAGTCTCAAATCAGATTGGAACATCAAACCTAAAAGCAAGTTACGAATCTATCCTACGAAGTGGTCTAGGTTAATTTATTGGGCTGATTTTGCTGAAGAATAAAAACGGCATCTAGGGTTTTTAACAAGTCAAGAAATGTTGTTAAGCATCCTAGATTGTAGGAATAAAGTCATGGGTTCATGGGCAAGAATAAAGCGGTTAAATTAGTCAAGTCAAAAGGCCTATTCTCCTGGTCTACATACTTGGGATAGTGGAAGAAATCATGGAGTTGTGGATGAGCAAAGAACGTGGTTGAAGACTGAAGATTACATCGCCAGAATCAATGCCTAGAAATCTTCCAAAATTGCAGAAGAGGTGAAGCCACAACTATTCAGATCAACGCGCATTGAGTATTTAACGGTACATGTTTTGGGATGTGCGGTTGGTCCAAGTGCCATTTTAAAATGGGTTCTTTTTTCAATGTAATTAGCAGCAAATTGAGTGTGTGTCAATGGAGGGAGGAAGAGAAAGATGTGAGAACTAGCGATAGAAGTGGACAAATCGAGAAAGAGTAGCGGCAAGAGTCAGAGTCTGATGAATTGAGACCATCAACGTTCCTCTTATATGAAGCTCTGACGAGGGGAATATGACTGAGAAGTTAGGTTGTATAAGCGGTACACTGGCCTAGAATACAGAAGGGGAGTTTTCTCCTCCACTTTTGAGCTCCAAGCGAATTATTTGCTCTAAATATATCACTCGTACCTTTAATTCATTTAATTTGATTTAAGATTCCCATACAGTCCCACAGCATTACACCCCCTCTTGCAGTGTTTCCGATAGAAACAACAGTTGGTATCAAGACAGAAGGAACTCAGAAATTCAAGCACCTTGAGAGGGATCCGAAGATGAACACTCACGAGAATTGGAGGAAGGTTTACTCACTCAAAACCACCCATGTTTGATGGAAATTTTTATACTTATTGGAAGAATCGAATGGAGATTTTCATCAAGGCTGAAAATTACAGGTTGGCGAGTGATTGAGTAGGTGACTATGAGGTAACAAAAACTAACGCATAATGAAGCAGTTCCTAAGTTAATTTCTGAATATGAAAGAAGATTTTAAAAGGGAAATAATTAGGCCACGTGCTATTAATTTGTTACATTGTGGTATTGGACCGCATGAACACAACCGTGTCATGGGGTGCAAACCGCTAAACAAAAATGAGGATTTATTGCAAGTAACTCATAAGAACTAATGAGTAAAACGATCTAAAATTGATTTGTTAATGTCTAATATGAACGTTAAATGTTACCTAGAGAGTCAGTACAAGATTGCTTACTCGTTTACTAACACACCAATGAGCTTTCTTCTCTTGGAAAATGATATACCCTGATGACAGTTAGGAAAGTAGGAGGATCTACCACAAGATGAAAGATGGAAGCCAAGGTCACTGCACTCATGAAACAAGAGGATTTCACGAAGTACAACATTGAACAACTTGCTGGTCCCTTACTGGACCCATGAATTGCATCTTGGAGGAACTGGAGAAAGTTCCAGAAGCAAGGCTGGCCTTGAAAGCTGAAAGTGACGAATCAGAAGAAGAAGATGATGAGGCTGCGTGCTGGTCAGAAGATTCAAAGGGCTCTCAACAAGAATCGTTCCTATAGGAACGGGCATAAAATTCACTAGTAACAAAAGGAATTCGTGTGCCATAAGTTGTGATCCTCGATCACTTCATCAAAGACTGTCCCTTATGGGATACTGAAAAGGGGAAGTCCAAGGGCAATGATATGTCAGGGAAAGAAGGAAACAAGTCAAAGAAAAATTCTACAAACCTTCTTATTCCAAGATGATGTAAGGAAAGCAATGGTAGCACCTGGGGAGATTCTGAGAGCGAAGAAGATGAAGAGGAACAACCTGATGAAGAGTTGCCAACATATGCTTGATGGCCAGAACTGATAGGGAACGAGTTCCATGAGGAACCCGATAATGAGGTATATCCAAATTCTGACTTCTTGATGCTTTCTCTAAACATGAACTAGTAGACCTATGTGATAATTTCACAAAACTGGACAATGTATTACGAGTAAAACGGAATGTAAAAAGCTCTTCAAACTCGTAAGGACATAGTGAATGGCTAAGGCTAATAGAACTGAACTGAGAAAGATTTTCGACTTATTTGATGAAAATGCGAAGTTAAGGTAAAAGTTGAAAATTTCAAAAGACTTATCTCAATCACTATGGAACTAAATTGCTACAAGTTGACTAAACTAATGAGAGTTTCACTGAAGGAACGCAAAGATTCAGTCATCAAGGAACTTTCGAAGGACTGTGATAGTGTCAAAAGGGAACTCACTAATTAAAAACCAAAAATGATAGTCAACAACAGTTCCAACATGGAATTGAATGCCCAAACTAAAAGGACTGAAGGTCTCGGTTTTAATTAACAACGGAAATGGGAAAACGGAATAAATATGTGGAACTTCCAAGACAAGGTGTATTCTGTGGGAACACGGTCATCTAAACAAACTAGTGTTCCATAAGGAACTCCAGTTAGAGGTAAATGCTAGACACATAAAACCACATGGTAAGAAACACATGAGATGTCGACTCTAGGAACCCAAGGAACCGGGTCCTACACCTAACATCTAATCTATTTTGCAGGGGCTAGGGAGGGGGAACACATGTGGTATCCCGACAGCGGTTGTTCCAAGCACATGACAGGAAACATCCAAGTTCTCTCACTGGCAGCCGACCTCGGGGGAACTGTGACTTCGTTGATAACAGAAGGGTAACTAGTTGCCCTAGGTAAGGTTGGAAAGTCAGTTCCCATGCAATTGATAATGTTTTTCTGTTGATGGTTTAAAATAACTTCCAGTTTCCCAATCTTGTGAAAAGGGAATTCTGTTTGCTTCACTATGAGCATTGTCAAATCATCAACAATCACACTAATCAAGTTGTACTTGAAGGAAGACGCAGGGAACACCACACGTGGTTGATTTGTACTTAAATCCCAAAGCACGTCTGAAGTGTGATTGAGGATGATCCTCTACTTTGGCACAAACGTTTGGGTCATGCTAGCTTCACTGCTTGATAAACTTAGGTCAAAGGAACTTGTTGTTGGTTACCTATGTTCAGTTCCTCTGTGACAAAGTTGTAATGCATGTGGCTAGAGGCAAGAATGTACGAATCTTTATAAAGTAAAAAGCTTGTAAGCACCACAAGACCATGGAACTATCCATATGGATTTGTGTGGCCCCATGAGAGTCAAGTAGAAGTAGTAAGCTATATGCCTTGGTCATAGTTGATGATTATTCTAGATATACATGGACAATGTTCCTTCATAGTAAAGATGAAACATTTGATGAATTTACATGCTTTGCTAAGAAGGTTCAAAAATCTAGTGGTTGTCAACTTATTCATTTGAGATCCGATCATGGAAGGAATTTGAAAATACAAGTTTGATGAGTTTTGCAGGGAACATGGCATGGATCACATTTTTCCGCCCAAGAACACCTCAACAAAATGGTGTTGTGAAAGGAAAAACAGAACCTTAGAAGACATGGCAAGAACAATGCTCTAGCAAGTGGACTTCCAAGGAACTTCTGGGCAGAAGCAGTGAATACAACACTTATATATAAATAGAGTCATTATGAGACCCATCACTATAAAACTCCCTATGAATTATTTAGAGGACGAAAACTAATGTATCTCACCTTAGAAATTTGGGTGTAAGTGTTTTGTCCAAATAATGATAAAGGAACTTAGGGAAATTTGATGAAGAAGTGATGAAGCTATGTTCCTAGGGTATGCCTCTAATATAAGGCCTATAGAGTTTAACAAGAGAACATTTAGTGCGAGGAAAGTGTACAAATTATTTTTGATGAAACTAACTATAATGTAAATAGTGTAGATACTAACTTTTGCGGAACATGAGGACTTTGAAATAGCTGGTTAGAAGAGATCCAGATGAAGAAAACTTACACTCCAACAAGGAACAAGCAAGAGTTTCCTGAAGATCAGTTCCACACTGAAGGACAGAACGAGGCAGTTCCTGAAGGAACAGTGAATGAAGTCCACAACACATTAACATGAAGAAAACATCACTGATCCAGAAGAAGTTCCTAGAGAATGGAGAGAGTAGTTCCCATCAGAGCCTTCCAGCCAAAACCTTGAAAACACCAAAAGTCTCATCCAATGGATCTAATTATTGGTGATATACGAAGGGAACTCAGACCAGATCTCAAAAAGGAACTTATGCCTTTAATGCATTCTTGTCCATCATGGAACCTCGCAATCTATATAGACACTTGAGGATGTTGATTGGATCCAGAGCTTGCAAGATGAGCTGAATCAATTTGAAAGAAACAGGTGTGGCACCTTGTGACTCAACCGGAACACCAAAAGGTAATTGGACTAAAATGGGTGTTCAGGAACAAGCTAATGAATACGGCACTATCATTAGGAACAATGCCAGATTAGTAGTAAAGGTTACATCACCAAGAAGGATTGATTTTGAAGAAACTTTTGCTCCAGTTGCCAGGTTAGAAGCTATTAGAATCCTAATTGCTATTGCTTCTTTTAGGGTTTCAAATTATATCAAATGGATGTTAAATGTGCTTTTCTTAATGGTTTTCTTAATGAAGATGTTTTTGTGGAACAACCTCCTGTTTTTGAAAATCCTAAATTTCCAAATCGTTCTATAAGCTTGATAAGGCTCTTTATGGTTGAAGCAAGCCCTAAGCGTGGTATGAGAGATTGTCAAAGTTTCTTTGAATGGTCTTAAAAGAGGAAAAGTTGATAAAACTTTGTTTATATAATCCAAAGGAACTGATTTTCTCATTGTTCAGTTTATGTTGATGATATATTTGGTGCTACTAACGAGTCCTTGTGTCAAGAATTTGCTAATTTTATGAGCAGGGAATTTGAAATGAGCTTAATGGGTGAGTTAAATTTGTTTCTCGGCTTGCAAATCAAACAAACGGAAAAAGAACTTACATTCACCACCGATATACATAATGGAACTTCTCAAAATATGGCATGGGAACATAAAAAACAAACCATACTCCTATGGGAACAAACTCCAGATTGGAGGAGGATCCCCAGTGGAACAAGTGTGGATCAAAAGTTATATAGAGGCATGATAGGTTCCTTATTGTACCTAACTGCTAGTAGACCATATGCTTACAGTGTTGGTGTTTGTGCTAGGTTCCAACAAATCCAAAGGAACACACTTAACTGCTGTAAAGAGGATATTGAGATATTTGAAGGAACTGATGACCTATCCTTATACTATCCTCACTGTGACACATTTGAGTTAACAAGATTTGCAGATGCATGACGCAGGTGACTTGGTAAATAGAAAAAGCACATCGGTATGGTTCAGTTCCTGGAACATGTTTAGTTTTCTGGAGTTCCAAGAAGCAAAACACATTTTTTATCCACTGCTGAAGCTGAATATGTAGCTGCCGCTGCATGTTGTTCCCAAGTGCTTTGGATAAAACAACAACTAAGGGATTTTGGTATATCTTGATTGCATTCCTATTTTTTGTGATAATACTAGTGCTATATGTATTTCTAAAGATCCATTCACCACTCACTTGTTAAACACATTCATATTCGTCTCATTTTCTAAGGATAATGTAGAAAAGGTTTGATAAAGCTTGAGTTTTGTCAAACAGAAAATCAAATTGCAGACATCTTAACAAGCCATTAAATAGAGAAAGATATGAGAAATGAGGATGAACTCGGATTGATAAAGTGCAACAAGCCATGAAGTTCCTCCAGGTACGTCATTATTATACACAGTTCCTATGTGCACTTCTCATCACAATCTTGTGCGAAAGCATGTTCCCACAGGAACTTTAATATAAATCGCAAATGTCTTCAATATTATCCTTAGTGTCATGATTGCTTGTCTAAAGATGATTAATTAGATGGTATGCGATACGTTCCTTCTTTTCACGTAAATATTTTCCTTAATTTTATTTTTTCCTCAAATTAATTTCCAGAATTAATTTTTGTTTATGATTGTTTCATATTCCTCCACCCTATAGGAGTATATATTTTTTTTAATTTTTACATTCCATAACAAATTTTGCTACCAATACACGTAAGGGGGAATGAATTTAGAAGGAACTCGCAAAATATACCAAATTTATTATCCCACTAACATGCACCACTTTTCCCTATTACCCATCTATCAACCCAATATTCACATCACATCTCATTCTCAACCGTCAAAACCCTTTCTCTTCCTTTCACTTCACTTCTCCACTCTTCATAACCCTCAAAAACTCAAAACCTAACCATGGATACTCAACACTCATCTTCCATTGACCACCGAAATCCAAACCTCCCACAACCAAACTACTCGCGCGACCAACCGAAAAACCACTGACAAATCTGAACCCAAACCTAGTTCCTCCATGACTGAGAGAAACGAAAAGGGACGAAGTCGAACCAATGATGAGGAAAAGACATGATGTGGTGACGACTCTGGAAAACGACGGAGGTTGAAGCAAGTAAGATGTCCGGTTTTGTTTTAGACTTAGATTGGTGTAGTTCGGTGGGTTATGTGGAATTATTAGATGTATAGACAATCAAGGTGGATTAATTACAAGTGAACATGGAATTGATGATACGTATCCTAAGCAATCCACGAATTCTGTGAAAACTATGGATTTGCTAAAGGAACTATCACCAGTCCGTGAATATTTGATTTTCGTTTGATGCTGATTATTTGGCTAAGTTATTTGAGTTCCAAATGAGGGTTGATAAACTTTAAAGGGAGATATAATTTGAAGATTGGGAAAGTAATAAAGATGAGATTTTGACTTAAAAGTACAATGAAGGAAGAATCAGAAAACTAATTATATTCAGAGAGGACATTGCATAGGAGGGAAGAGGGAGTGACAAAATTGATCAAATTCACTCGCTCTGGAAAAGGATGTTAATGTGTTAGGAGAACGGTGTCCCACGAACACAGAAGAGGATTGAAGCTAACTTAGGATGTGCTGGTTATTATGCCAATGTGCAAGTATTTCCCAGCTGATGATATCTCACTGTATCACACAGTCAAGTGGATTGAAAGTTGGATGGAACTTGTACTGTACCATTAGAGGATATGGGAAGGTTGGAATGAAGAAGGATCAGTACATTCAGTTACTATGAATGGACTGAATTTGGTGTGTTTAAAGGACAAACTCAGTGGTACACGAAGTTTGAAGTTAGAAGAGAAAATAAGAGGGAGGAAGAAGAGATACAAAGTGAGGAAGAGTAGGAGACTCCTTAGCAAGTCTGAGAGTGAGCCACCTACAATTGATCTTGATGCTGAGGGGTTTAAAACTACTGAGATTGAGGTTCTAGTCCCTGGGAAGACAGAGCAGTTGGAACAGTTCCTCAAGGAACTGCAGGAGAAATTTCAGATGTTGAAGGTCAAGTCTTATGATGAGACACTTGAGTTCTTTTATGTTGTTCGCGACAAGAGCATGCAAAGTAATGGCATGCTTTGCAGAGCTTAAAAGTGCGAAAGGAACTCCATCAACACCGTGCTGAAACTGCTGCGGTCTAAGCGAAGGAGGGAACAACGTTGAAGAAGTGCACCAGAAGACGAAGTTCCCAGCACTTCAGTTCCTATGGACACAGCCCCTACCCAGTTCCTGACGAACCCTCAGCTGACCCTGTTCCTCTAAGCATCATTCCCTGCCTCTTAACCCAATATGACCCATTCCTTCTTCATTGCTCTCCTCCATAAAATATTCGATGTGGTTGTACTTTTTGTTCTGGATTTTTTATTTTTCTTTTTCTTTTGTTTTCGTTGTTCTCTTTTTTTTATAAAAACCTTATTAGTTATGGGTAGTGATTTTTTTCTGCTTAATTGTTAATTTGAACGTACAGTCATACTTCAAAACTTGATCTTAGATGCATCTTGATGGCTAATTTGCTAGATTGCTGCTGAGCTACGTATTAATTTCCAACATTGGGGTCTCTACCATTATATGAAATAATGGTGCTGTGATGGTCAGATTCTCAGGAACATAGTTCTAAATTTTGATGATGCCAAAAGGGGAAGAGCCGGCACATAAATTGCATAATAATCAAATCTGAATCCTAATTCTATCTCACTCTATCACACTCTATTAAGAACCTGCAAAGTTAAAGTTCCTATGTATATACTGTTATATATCCTAGTCTAGTTTTTGCTTAGTGTATATTAACTTAAATCAGAAAATCAAATCAAAATATGTTTCTTTAATGTTTATCTTTTTCTACGCTTGTTTGCCTTGTTGTCATCATCAAAGGGGGA
This sequence comes from Suaeda aralocaspica, assembly GCA_016808085.1. NCBI lineage: Eukaryota > Viridiplantae > Streptophyta > Magnoliopsida > Caryophyllales > Amaranthaceae > Suaeda > Suaeda aralocaspica. The sequence continues at coordinate 288,349 of PYUH01000061.1, read as the reverse complement.
ATTGTTGACTCATGAATTGAGAGTAAAGTTTTGATGATGACTACACAAACAAGCTTAACTAATATATACTTGAGTTCCTATGAGATCTCACAGGTTCAAAGTGTAAGGACTTGGAGCAATATTGAAGGAACGTAACAAGCTAAACAACCAAGTTCATGGAGAAGTTCCTAGGCAGAATATTGCAAAGGAACCAAAGAAAGAAGAAGTTCCTTGTAACACAGTATGTAGGACAAGCTGCGAAAGATTCTGTTCCTACAGAACAGGCAACAAGTCAAGACATCCACATGAATGTTTTGGTAAGAGAAGAGAATTTCCAAGAAGATTATAAGCATATCTTCTAGGAACTTAGTAATTACATTGGAGTCTCAGTCAGATTGGAACATCAAACCTAAAAGCAAGTTCCGAATCTATCCTACGAAGTGGTCTAGGTTAATTTATTGGGCTGATTTGCTGAAGAAAAAAACGCATCTAGGTTTTTAACAGTCAAGAAATGTTGTTAAGCATCCTAGATTGTAGGAATAAGTCATGGGTTCATGGAAAGAATAAGCGGTTAAATTATCAAGTCAAAAGGCCTATTCTCTGGTCTACATACTTGGGATAGTGGAAGAAATCATGGAGTTGTGGATGAGAAAAGAACGTGGTTGAAGACTGAAGATTACAAGCCAGAACCATTCTAAAAATACTCCAAAATTCAAAGAAGAAGTGAGAACATCAGAGAACACATTGAGTATTTAACGAGTACATGTTTTATGTTGTTGTTCCAGTCCGTTTAAAAGGTCTTTCAATGTATTAGAGTCAGAATTGAGTTGTAATTAGTGAGAAAAAGAGAAGTGTGAGAACGAGAAGAATGGAGAAAAAGAGAAAGAGAAGCGAGAGAATAAAAGTGAGAATTGAGAATCAAGTTCCTACAGGAACTGACGAGGGAAATTAGAGAATTTGGTTGTAATAGCTGTTACAGGCCTATAATAGATGGGAGTTTTCTTCCTTAGGGCCAAGGAAGTTTTTCTCATAAATATATCACTCTATCCTCTTAATACGTTTAAATTTGTTTAAATTCCGCATACAAGTTCCACACAGCATCACCCCCCCCCCCTTTTGCAGTGTTCCTATAGAAACAACAACATGTCATAATTTATTTTAGCACTTTACATGTTTTGGGTGTGTTTTGATGTGATTAAGAAGTAGTATTATTGCTGCCAATGTTTGATTGTTATGTGATTGTTATAGCATTATATTTTGGGTTATTGAAATGATATTTATATGGGTTCAAACTTAATTGACATATTATTTAAACTATGCTTTTGCTAAGATTATCCAAGGTTTGACCCCTTAAGTTTTAGAATTATGTACTCAAAGAATGATCTTAGAAACTTGGTAAAATGTTGTTGAAATGTTACATTATCAAATTGTGCCCCTTTGAATAGAATAATTCCATCCTTAGCACTACTTATTCACGAATCATGAATGCGAATGATAATTTTGGATTTTGAAATAATTATTTACTTGTTCCAAACTCAAATGATATCTTTTCTTGATGTTTTTATAAAGCCGAACTATGCTTAAAAACTAAGATTTATTTTGATTTAGAAATTTTAATTCCATGCAGATTTTATATGCGTGTAGGCCTAAAGGCTTCTCTGCCGAATTTTGAATTGAAATCATATATTTTAAGTATCTTCATGGGTTTTGAATTGTGTGGGGCCATAATCGAGTGTAGGCCAAGTGCTTCTCGTGGTTAAGAACATGCTACTACCTAGGCTGCGAGTTTTTAGGTAGAATTACCTGGGTTAATTGTTGTCGTCCGGGGGTAGTGTGAGGCCTAATGGCTTCTACCCATATCCGGGAGTATGGCCATTCTCAGACGCAGTCTCCTGCGAGTTGACTGTAGGTTCGCCTGACAAACCTTAGGAGGTGGACTGCGGGATTCCACTAGCGTTCATTCCATACCATTCTGTTAAGTTTTGAGTATTCGATTATATCTTAAGAAATTATTATGAAATTTATTAATGTTGGTTGTGACTTGAAATATTTAGAGAACGTCTGTAAGTTACTTCTTCTTATTAATTTAACTCTAAAATTTATTATTTTTGATTTATTGGAGAGTTGTTAGTTACTCCCCACTGACTGTGGATTTATGTTGTTGCTACAGATGCTGAATGATATTTGGGCTTTGTTCGACGGGCAGGGTTATGAGTGTGCTTAGGACCTCCCCTTTCTTTAAGGACTTAATAATTTGGTTTTGTTTGAGATGAATAAGTGTTTCGATTTATGGTGTTGACTTCTACTTATGTTTCCCAACTGTTTTAAATGTTGAATGTTTTCATATAAGGGTTGTTCTACCCGTGGTTTGAGTGTAATCTTTTGAATTTCTTCTTTTGGATATTTTCTTTCATGAATTTTGGTTTAGTAACCTTCCGTACAGGCGTACTTTCCGCTATCGCCTATTACTTGTTAAGGACGGGTCGTTATAGTAAGAGTAGGGGTGTGCACCGGTCCAAGACCGGACCGGAAGACCAGAATCTCCGGTTTTCTTGGACCGGAGACCGGACCGGACCTGTTTTTGGACCGGTTGGACCTGAATTTGTAGTTTTGTCAATTTTTTTATTAAAAAAAATAATTATTACGTTAAAGAAATTATTATTTCCCTCTTATATATACACTAAGTATAAAATAAAATTTAATGTTATATAAAGCACAAATAAATTTAATATTTTAGCTAAGAAAAACCTTTACATATATTAAACTTTTACAATTATCAACTAAAAATACTAACTTTTTTAAGGAATCCGGTCCAGACCGAAAACCTGGAATCACATATTCTAGTGGACCGAGGACCGGACGGGAATTGCCGGACCGGTCCGGTCTAAATTCTGGTCCAGACCGGTTCAAATTCCGGTCTGGACCGGATTATGCACACCCCTAGGTAAGAGGTGCTTTTTAGGGGGGCTAGGAAGGTGTTTTGGTGGCGGGTGGGTGGTTTTGGGGTTAAGGAAGATGGTTTGAGGTGTGTGTGAGTGGTTTTGAGGGGATGGGAGGTGGTGTTGGGATGTTTGGAGAGGTGATTTCAATAAAGTTAAGTTCAATTAATTAGAATTAGGTACAAAAATAATTGTTAAGGCTATGAGTAGGAAAATTTAAAGTTTAAGGCTACCATTGAAAATTTTTAAAAGTACAAAATTACCATTGATAATTTCCCTATATAAAAATATGTGTGTGTTTCGTGTAATCGAGACAATGCTAGTGGAAATGTGGCCGGAAGGCCATCATCTTTGGGTAGAGCTTTTACTTGGAGCTCTCTCATTGGGTCTTGATTCTTGAATATGCACAACAAACGTAATTGGCCTCGGGAGTGGTCTAAGGAAAGCCCCTTCGATGCTCATGTTAGTGTTCAAAAAGGTTGTCCAAGAATATGTGTTTTAGTGCTTAAGATTGCCTACTTGCCTTTAACATGACTTGCATGTATTTATATGAGCTGACCCATGGTTCGAGAGGTGTTTTATATCTATCATTTTTAAAAGTTAATACTGATTTATCAGCTTAAATATAAATCGTCTAATCTATTTACATCACATGATAATTAAATAGATCAAAAAGAAATCAATAATAAACATGACTGGTCTTTTCTATTATTTTCTTTTTCTTTTTATTTTTTAATTTTGAGGTAAACATGATTGGTTCTAAATTGGTCAAATCCTCTATGGTACTCACAATACTCCCAAAGTATTCTAATTTAGATATGTTATAATTATGCAGTTCGGTATTACAAAAATGTAGTGTTATTATCTTCCATTTATTACTGAGGTAATTACAAGAATTATTTAATTTACAGGTGGTACAATAAGGAAGACTTACATCAAAAAATAAAAATAAAAAATAATATCACCTTGACTACAATTAATTCTAAAATATAAAGTCAACGAAAACAGCTGAAACCTTTGTATAGCTAGCTAGTAATAATATGTGGCTCAATTAGACGAAACAATTTGTTAAGTTTAAATGAAGTTATACATGTTAAGGTCAATGTTAATAAGATGGAAATAATAGAGAGCACAAGAGCAATCATATGTGTGACACCATTTTTGACCTCTTTAGCATAAGCAATTGATGCTAATGCTAATAATGTTATAGGAAACGAGTACGCCCACCATGCTATGCTGAACTTCTTCATTGACTTCTCGAATAACCTTGGTCTACATATCTGTTTTTATCGACAATAATAAGCATTTGTTTAGATTTAAAAAAAAACTTGGGAAACAAAAAGAAATTAGAGTATCAAGATGTTATACCGTACAACGAACTGTGGAAGGTATACCAAAAGACAAAAGATAACTGTGTAAGATCTAACAGTTAGAAACTAAGAATTTCTCACTTTTTATTCATTTAATTTTAAAAGATCAGAGTATATAAACTATTTCTGGACTTCAACCATTAGCGGCTTAAGCTAGCTTTTGGTTGATCGAGTTAGTCCTCTAATAAGTACAATCGCCAATATGACTTTAAGGTCAAGAGTTCAAATCTCATAATCTATCCCTCATGTTCAAGTGGAATATTATTTAGCTCTAGGTATGGGAATACCACCCATGATGATACATTCCATAATCATTGGCCAAGTGAAGTGTACAATAGCACACTTAGCATACAAATTGCTTGAAGCATTTGTCATTTAAAGACTAGCACAATAACTTTTTTTTTTTTATTTTGTTTTGTTAAGTGCTAAATATTCACTGACCAATTACTTTCAATGACTAATGTCTTATATGAGCTGAGCCTATTGCAGTGGGGCTAACACTGATGCTGAGACACTTGAGTATTTAATTGGTTTTTTTTTTTTTTTTTTTAAGTCATTGATTTTAAGTTAAATAAAAAAGGTTACAAAATTCTTTGGGTCAACCCTAACTCAGATACTCTAGGTCATGAACTATCAATTCTCTATCCAACCTATACATGAACAACAGGTATTACTCAACCCATTTGACACATCCAGTAATTACACTATTTACTTAAATATATGGTGACTAACTGACTATGCATGAGCTCTTTAGGGACCATATTAAGTATTGACGCTAATCATTTGTTATTAAGGATTTAAGGGTCATTCCAATTCGTAGAAAATCCACCAATATATAATAACGTACCATTGTAATAATTATGCTTTCATCATGTATGCCTATATTTAGTTTAGTGAATTTAAAACATAATAAGGTCGGAAGGTCCCATATTTAGCCTAGCTAATATTCCGACCTCCGATTATGATGTTTTACGTGACTTTCACTCTATGAGTTCACCTGTCAAGCATTAGTTACAAATAGATGTATCTTTGATTTGGTGACCGTCCAAAAGATGATCACCAAAATTTTTATCTACAAAACACGTAATAATAGTTCATCCATCGGCTTTAAATTAATTAAAGGAACACTTAGAACCCTTTTATATTTTTAAAAAAATATAATATAGTAAATTAGTATTTTATATTAATTTTCGTAATTATTCCATTTATAATACTCGTAGAAAAAATGATAATAATTACAAATAATTTTATAAACATACCAAAAAGTCTTACAAGCATTTTGAAATCATTCATAGTACTTATAAAACAAATCAAGCTACCAAAGGGAACTTTATCATTAATATTATTAGGCATTTAACTTATATAAAATTCCGTCTTCCAAAGAATTTTCAGCAATGAATAACCCAACAAAAGAATCTTAAAACATTTGAAATTTTAATTAACATTTAAGATATTTTGCTAACGTTTACTAGTCATTTGTCTTAAACTCTTAAGTAGCCATTATTCTAACGTTAACCACTTGAACAAGTTAATGCTGAAATGCTGAATTATAGACCTCTTACATAAATGGAATATGACGTTATATCATGATTATATTATAAGGTCCTATTTACTTTAATTGAAAACAGTTGGACTGAACTCAACTGAAAGTTTTTTAATGAAGGATTAATGAATAGCAAAATAAGAGAAGTGTTGAACTAAACTGAAATGAACGGACTTTAAGATGAAGTAAACAGGCCCTAAGTCCAAACAATATCCTTGTCAATCTTTCTCATAGTAAATTAGTAACGAAATGAGAAACTTCAGCTCCTAATTAGAAGTTAGAATTTAGAAGTTGTTCAAATTAAACGAGCGTGTATGTTTTATTTTCTACAAAAGTTGTGGAAAAGATAAAAGTTAGCATCTGATTAATGATATTTCTTATCATGACATTAGCTATTTAATTAATTTAGCCATATTTGACTGTTCCTCAAAGGAAAGGAAACTAGCTCCATCTAATGTAAGCTTGTGAAATGCACGACTTTTACCTCAATCAAGTAAAATAATAATGTAAAATGTATTAAGATGAATATCCGACTTTTTTCCTTATTGAAATTTAGTAAAATAATATAAAATGTATTAAGATGCAAACACCAATAACAAGATGTTTTTTCTTATTGAAATTTAGTAAAATTGTCTAAAATGTATTTTAAGTAAAATATCCTTGAAAGTTTACATATCATCTATTTCCTTGAAAGTTTACGTATCATCTTTTGGAGTATTAAAGTAGTCACTTAAACAACCACTTGCATCATCTTTATACAAGTGCCACCCTCTTACACAAATTTTTTCCGCCCAAACTTCTTTACCTAATTACTATATGCATTTGTTACTTTGTTAATTAGCTTCTTTTGCCATCTTGTTTCCCTAAAGCTCAATTAAAGATTGTGTTGCCTTTTTTTGTCAAAAGCTTAGTTTAAGAAGATATTTATTGAAATTAAGTAAAATAATAGTACAAAGTACATAAAATGATCTTAAAATGTATTAAGATGCAAAAGTAAAAACGTAGTTTATTTTATTTTCAAAGTTTAATTACTATTGTAAAATTATTTATTTATTTTCATTCAGGGAAACAATATCAACAATTACATCAGTTTGTACCTCATTTGATAATTTTTATCAATCAACACACAACTCTTCCCTCTTTAATTATATGGTCGTATAAGCTAATTTATAAACATCATTATTTCTTTCTCTCCAAAAAAAAGAAAAAAAATATAGAGTTACAATTCTTAAAAATTAAATATGCAATATGTCTTCAATAGTTAAAATTTAATTGTTAATTTTAATAAGTGTATTAAAATAAGATTTGTAAATTATTTGTAGTTAATAATTATAAATTATATTACTGATTATTCATTATAACTAGTATATAATTCATTTTGGAAAAAGTATAAAGTACACATTAACATATATAATATTATAAATTATTACTTATTTTATTCATGTACTTATGAACAATTTTATCTTTTTATAACCCTATAAATAAGTTAAATATATTTATTACTTTAAATAAAAATTTATGATTTTTAAAATTATAATGAATGATAGTTAAAGATAATAGCTTCACATATGCATTTTAAAATTTTAAAAAACTTTAAAGACATAATAATTAATTTAATTAATTCATTAGAAATTAAGAACTTTTTCATTTTATCACTAAGTAACAGTATAAAATTATTGCAATAAAGTTTATTGGCACAAGTTGATAATAATTGTAATTTAAAATTCTAAATAGTTATTAAAAAGTAAATTAAAGAAAATAATGCATTTAATTATAATTAAATTTCATTACTATATAATATACATTTATTCAATTTTGTTTTAGTGTATAGTTATAAATATAAATAAATAAGTTTAATTATTAAAAGATTGCCCACAAAGCAAGCAAAATAAATATCGGTGAAAAAATGAAGTTTTAAATCAAATTGACACTTAACCTTGAGATAGATTTTGTGGGTTTTGTCAGTTATTGATATTATTATAGGTGTCATACTCTGTCAATGCATTACTTTACCAATTTACTATTTCTCTTTTGTATGCTATCTATTGCTAAACAATTATTTTTCAATTAAATGTTGATTTATAGTTTATCATAGTACCAAATACTATATTTTATGGTTATTATTTTATTCCGATAATATGTAAATAGCATGGCAATCCATACTAATTGGTTTTATATTTTATATTATATTTTTTTGAAAAATTAGTTAAAAAATAGCTATTTTAATTAATAAGATAAACTCATTTATGTTATCAGACTGTTTAAAAATACAAAATTTTTGCTATAGTCCCATTTAAGATATTTTTTTGGTTTCGCCGCTGACAGCATCCTCAACTTTTCCATATTTTTACACAAATTGATGAGTTTTAAAGTACTCTTACGTAAAGGTGGAGGTGAATTGTTGCAATAATTTACATACAAACGGTCATTTAGCAATATGATCCTATTACATACATTTAGGGGCAAAAAAAAAAATACTTTTTCATTAAAAAAAATGAATAGTTGAAGAATGACCGTATATAGTTGAGGTGTTATCGAGTTACCGATCACTAGCTTGAGAGGGAATATTCTCTTATTCTTGTGAATATTAGAAAAAAATTATAATTCATAGTTATTATGAGTTTGTAAAACAAAATTATATGTAGTAATATGTTAATTATTGAATTCAAGTTATTCCATAGTCTTTTTAATTTCTTTTTTTCTTTGCACATTATATACTCTTTTTGGTGAAATTTATGATGTTTAGTATTAGGTTTAGTTTTCTAAAGTCATTCTAGACAAGTAGACATATCATTTTGTATAAAAATGGTACCGCTAATAATATAGGAATTTAAATCCTAGGGCCATAATGTGTTTTTTAGCACACATTTTTCACAAAAAAAAAAAAACCTCAAAAGGCAAAGAAAAGAAAACAAACAAGTGCTTACCAATGACATGAAAAGGAAGATGGAGAGGAAGAAAAGCATCTTAGAACCCTCATGAAATGCTCCGTTAATGGAGCTCCAAGCTAAACTAGCCATGCTCGGCGTTGCAATAAACAAGAAGAAAACCGGCCTTAGGATCAAAGACACACCATTACTTCCGGGAAGTCTTTGATAAAGTGTTATGAATACCACCAAGTAATGAGCCATAGCTAATGAAAATAAGCACAAAGCAATCTCCAACCAAGCCATGTCAATAGCAACTTTCGAAGCTATCAAATTTGCTATGATTGATAATTGGCTAGTAGGGTTCCCTACCCTTGACAAATACCTCTTTCCCTTTGTAAGCCATTGGCCATAAATCTTAATATCTAGTATCATAATTGGGATTACAAACACCCACCATAGGATTTGTGTGTATATGCTATCGCGCCTTGGTGCAACTAATGGACATGTTTGGAGTAATAATAGGCATGATATCCATGGAGCAAACAAGTAGTTCACTCCTACATGGTGTAAGAATTCGGCCTTCACTTCGTTAAAGTGGTGAAAGCATTTCAACACATAAAGAAGAGAAAAGGCGATCAAAATGCCAAGGGATGTCGACCATAAGAGAGTACAAGCAACCGAGGGTAAAATGTGGAAAATGGCATGATTTACTAAATGGTTGTTGTAATATTTGTCTTTTATGAACTCGATTAGGGTTTTCCATAAAAAAGTTTGAGCACATAAGGAGAAACTTATTCTGAAATATCCAGAATGAAATTTTACTAATATGTAATTCATAAAATGCTCATAAAATCTAGCAACTAAATTATTTGGATTTTTATTGGTATCATGATTATTTTGCAACTTTGGTAGGTCAATAAAAACTTCTATGGTAGGTTGGGAAATTGATATAGGATGATCCATTATTTTTATGTTGGAGATTTGATATTGGAAGAAGAAATATTTTTTGGTGGCTATGAAATGCAATGAGCATGAGTTGATATAAAACTATGCAATTTTTTTCACACATGTTAGGTTGCTACGTTATTTATAGTAGTGCCAAGCAAAATATTGTACGTGTTGCTACTTGCAACTTGCATAAAAGATACAAATTGTTGAAATGTTGAAGAAATAGCATTTACAATGACATGCATCATATATATGGTAGAAAGTACGATGAGCTTCAGGTCGGGGTTCAGGTTGATCGAGGTTAAGGATAACTGGCTTCACACCATATATTCTAGCTATCGTGCACGACTTGGGATTACATCCACCGTACACAATATGACTTCACACCACATATTCGAGCTATCGTGCACGATTTGGGATTACATCCATCGTACACAATACGGGGAAGATTGGAGGGGTGAGAGATTTAATAGTTTACTAGTAAATTATAACCCGACATTTTTACGTTACACCTAACTTGGGAGCTTTGTAACAGGGGATTGATATTTGCACTCTCTTTATGATAATGCATATTTGAGTACTTTATTGTCAATGAAGAGTGCTTATATAAATTTGAAGAGTGTCATAAAAGGGCCCATCCAACCCACCTGAAAGAAAAATTCTCCATCTATCTGTTTTTACTTGCAAATTTTTTTTTTTATTTTGGGAATCAAATTCAGTAAACTTTGGCCAGGTTTTTCGAAAGATTATATATTAACATATATACTAGTCATATGAAACGTTATTAGATTTGTAAATTAAAATTGAGTTCAGAAGGCCTCGCTAACAAACATGTACGGACTACGGAGTAGCAAATAAAATAGGAATAAGGTTGAGGGAGTAAAATCGCAAATACTACATAAAAAATACCACATTGTACCTAATACCCTAGGTTACACGGAGTTGGGAATGGGGTCGAAATCGAATACAGATACGGAGACTGAAAACGGCTACTCTGAAAAATATTATTAATAGGTACGGTAAATTATAACATGAAGAATCGGATTCGTCCCTAAAACGAAGACAAATTGGATTCGAGGACAGCTACCCATTAGAAGTACCCATGGTACATAAGCTAATAACTATACGAAGTGAACTGCATAATCCTGTACTCCTGTAGTTCATCCAATGTATAGCGGCGGCTGACTCAACTACAAAACAAACAAAAGTGCTACCCATTTTGGACTATCTTTACACTTTTTTTTGGTCATCATCAGTTTTAAACAAGTCTTTACAATTACAACTGTAACTCCATTCATATATATTGTCTCAACGACTCTCAAGTCTCAATTAAGCCGTCACTATTCCATCAATCATATTATATTATATTGCTATCATTCGAGTTTTAACTCAATCAAAAGTTTAAGTTGATCGTTGAGGTTATAAAATAAGTTTAAAACTAATTTGACATGATCCTTTATGTGAGAGTTCATTGAACTTGAAGTAATGATGCATTTTGGACCCTTCCATACCATTTAAAAATGAAGGGGGAATGAGATTCAATATTGCAACTTTGATGTCACGTTGACTCTTATAAGTAGTAAAGTAAATTTCATATTAGAATACCAACTTAACTAAAAGTTTTAGGTGATAATTTAGGCAAAAGAATAAATTTGATACCCTGTCAATTACATTGAATATGCACACGAATTTTTTGAAACCAAAGAGAATAAGTAGGTAGAAAATTATTTAGGCATTGATATGAGTCAAGTAGGGTTGATAAACTGTCATATGTGAGCTGAATTAAATTGATTAGAGCTGAGCTAAATTGATTGAAGTTGAACTGAACTGAATTGAAAATAGTTAAAAAGAATTGTTTATGAGAGAATAACATTAGTAACTGAACTGAACTGAACTGATTGGACCAGTATTAAACTGAAGTGAATTGATTGGAGCTGAACTGAACTAAAAAAAAAATAATCTGAAGTAAACAAACCTTTAGTAAACCAAACTACATGAATAAGTCAATATGCCACAGCAGAACAACTAAAGCAGGTCTATTCTAGCATTTTTTTCGACTTATATACTCCGGGTATAATACATAGTATACGTATCATAATCTGAATGTAATCTAAATCTGTATATAGAAACAGCACCATTGAGTCCAATTCAATCGATATCTATTTCGACCTTATCATAAAAATCAGTATCTATTTTGATCATAGAGTTAAGAAAATGACATCTTAATTATAATACTCGGTTACTGAAATTTGTACAATCAAATCTATTTGAACAAACAAATATTCATCATCAAGCATATACATCAATAAACATTTATATACTCTATACAATGCTAAAGCTACTCCTTATAATCTTAAATCCGAATTTCATCAAGCGACAAACACAAGTTATGGACTTATGGCAACAACTGGCATATTATTGTGGATTTGTGGGTGACCTATTCTATTTGTTTTTCTTTATTTAACAAAATGTATTAATTAGAAGCAAAACAAACAAAAGAAAAACACACTGCCTATTGTAATAGCTTCTGAGTACATGTATTAGACATAAGCTAATTCTACTAATTTGTGTTCTCAAAGTACATACTCCAAATATTCACCAACAACAACAAAAATAAGACATCATGCACAACGCGTGCGAACATTACTCTAGTCTATGACAACGCATGGTCACCTAAATTTCAAAGTAATCAGGAAATCCTCACAACCATCTTGTTCTTCTTCCCAGCAGATAACAGGAGAACCTTTCCATCCACGATATCATCAGTCTCAATACTCTTGCTTTCACTATCAACTCGGTTATTGTTCAGATAAAGCCCCCCTTGCCTTAGCATCCGACGAACAGCAGATTTGCTGTCAAGTAAACCTGACATGACGGAGAGATCAACAATGGAGAGGTTTATGATATCATCATAAGCCAAAGAACAAGATGGCACATCTTTAGCAATCCCCTCAATTGTCTTCCAGTCCAATTTGGTCTCAGCACCCGGCCTTAATGCCTCAGTAGCCTTTATAGCCTCTTTCAACCCTTCTTCTCCATGAACAAAACGTGTTAATTCTTCAGCAAGCCTTCTCTGAGCAGAGTTTTTGACATATCCAGGTTTCTTCATCTCTCTCTCAATTTCTTCTATCTCTTCTACTTCAAGGAAAGTCAATATCCTCAAAAACCTCACCACATCGGAATCTGGAACCGTGAAGAAATATTGATAAAACTTGTATGGGGATAACAATGCAGGAGATAACCAAACTGCCCCTTCCTCGGATTTCCCGAATTTCGTTCCATCACTCTTCAAAAGAAGAGGGAATGTAAGACCATATGCTCCTTCTACAGCCATAATCTTCCTAATTAACTCTGTCCCTGCGGTTATATTACCCCATTGATCACTACCACCAATTTGGACAGAAATGCTCTCATTTTTGTAGAGATGGAGAAAATCATACCCCTGCAATAATTGGTAGCTAAATTCAGTAAAACTCATCCCTTGCTCTGATTCTAACCTCTTTTTAACACTCTCTTTTGACATCATAGAACCAACCCTAGCGAATTTCCCCACGTTTTTCAGAAAATCAAGAAAGCTAACGTCCTTCCACCAATCATAGTTATTCAAAATCACAAAATTATCATCACCAGATCTACTCAAAATCTTATTCAAGATAGATTTAATACCTTTAATATTCTTTTCTAGTGTTAGGTCGTCCAGTTCTGGTCTCTCTGTGGACTTCCCTGATGGGTCCCCAACACGGCCAGTGGCGCCACCAAGTACAGCAACAGCTTTATGACCACATCTCTGGAACCAAGAGAGGACAATTATGCCAATTAAATTGCCCAAATGAAGACTCTCTGCTGTTGGGTCAAAGCCACAATAAACCTTGATTGGAGAATGACTACCTTTTATAGAACAAGCTGAGCGGAGATTCTCGCTGGTAATTGATTCAATGAGGCCTCTTTGCTCAAGGATGTCAACCACATTTCGACGAAGTTGCTGGTCTGCATTGGTAGTGATGGTGGAATGGTTTGGCGTTAAGGAGGCAAGGGTTTGATGTGAGCGACGTGTCAAAAGGGAGACTGAAAAGGTGGTCGTAGTAGTCACGAAAGCATTGGTTGGAGATAAAGTATAGATAGAAAAACAACGATGGTAGGAGAGTAAAGATCTGGTAGTAATTGGAAGTGCTACAGCTGCAGTCATAGATATTTTTTGGAAATCAACAAAAAAAAAAAAAAAGTAGAGACAAAGAAAAACAATAAGGTGATATGGAAAAAGCTCAAAAACTGGAGATGGAGAAAAATGTTTTAGAATCAAATCTATTTTGCCCCCTGCAACAAAAAGGTGAAATTAAGTTCAGTGCATTTGATTGAGGAAAGCGCAATAACGACACTGTAAGTCAATCACCATTATGGTATGATTGATTTAAGGATAGACATACTCATTATCTAAAGAATATCAATACAAAGAAGTAAGGCACTCCCATCATCATACTAGAATCAACTATCACATCATTCATATTCATTTCATTCCAAACTAATATGTTGGAGGTCTTAGACTATATATGAAGATTTAAAAAAAAAAATAAAGCCACAACTTAGCCTGGCACTGCTTATGGGACCAATGTTGGGCTCTGAAGAATGGTCACCTTCATAAGATGAGCATGGCAGAGATGTTTTGAGGATAAGACTAGAGAAAATAGTCTAAGATGTTTTGGACATATAAGACGGAAACCGAGTAATGCACTGCAAAGGAAGATAGAGGAGCGAGAACAAGATCGCTAAGAGGTAAAGGAAGGCTTTGTTGCAGTTAATGTAATGTTCATTGACCAAACACCGATCAAACAAATTAGTCATTAAGTACCAAACACCTCATATGGCAAACCGCTCTTCATTTGCAAAGGAAGAACTCCCTAAACCATCTTCAACATTTCGGACAAATTTCCTCCACAAATCGATTCATTCCACACCTCTCTTAAACTCATCTACCTCTACTTATTCAATTACAGTTAGCAACTTCGCCCCGCAAACAAAGAAAACACCAAAGTTAACAGACATTGTAGCAATTGCCATGATTACTGTCACTTGCTTCAACAATCACAGTTTTAAACTTTAATCATACACATAATAAAATTAAAATAGACAATGTACAACATCAGCTCCTCAATAAGTTCTCTCTAATCTCAAAAATTTAGAACATTCCAAAACTACGAGTTCGCAAAATTGCGTTCTAATTGTATTAATCCAAGTAAACTCAAACACTAAATTTCACCACGAAGCCTTATATATCTACTAGAAATTGGGAAACTTACAACTATACAATAATTATAATAATAATAATAAGAAAGTAGCAGAAACTAGAATTTTGACTATTTTTAAGATCAATTTGAGTGAATTTAGTTCATCGAATTAATTCCAAACAGAGAAAATTAATTGAATTGTAAAATTGGTCAGTATGTAAACAAATTTGAGATGTTTTCAAACAAACAAAGTAGAATAAAATGAATTTGAGAGTGAGAAACATACCAAGCTAATGAGCTTTTTGAAAAATGGGTTCAAGCTTCAACAACTGAAATCATCTGTAAACATTTTGAGGAGAAGAGAAAACAAATGGTGAGATATACCTTACCAAATTACCATACGTGTAGAGAAAGAAGGGTACGGAAGTTGGCCTATCCAAGGGGAGGGGTCGACTTGGGTTGGGTTGGGTTGGGTTGGGTTGGGTCGGGTTATTTTATTCATTGTGTTTCTAGATTCGGGTTTTGGACATTACTATGAATTGGAATAGCTAGACCTGACAATTGGATTGTTTGGATCATATTCGGATTGGATGGGATGGGATCGGATCATTTTTGGACCAATTTTTGGATCGCATCGGGTCAGATTTTATTCCAAGTGACTTTCAAGTCATTATCGTTTCGGACAGGATTATTTTAGATTAATCCTTTCGGACCGGGTCAGTATCGGGCTATACTTTTTGACTGACATCGGATTAGATGGTTTTCATACGAAACTTTCGGATCGGAGTTTTTCGAACCTAATTTTCCCCGGCTTAGACTTAAACCTTTAGCCACTCTTAAATTTTAATTAGAAAATATTGTGATCCAATGAAATTAATCCTTATATGTACTTATTAAGTGTTCAAGTACATAACCCTACAAGGCTACAATCTTATTTACAAACTTACAATATACTACATGTCTACACATTTACAATGTACATATATCATTTTCCTAAATTGAATATGGTTTCAACTGAAAATTATTTTATAGCTATTTCGAATCGCATCGGATTAAACATGTGTTCAAATCAGATAGGGATTGAATCAAATTGGTTTGGATGAAATTCGGACCATTTAGATTAGGTCGATATTTGGATCGAATCGGACCCCTTTTAGTTTCGGATGAGCGTCAGACCAAGTGTTTTCGGATCAGGGTCGGATCCGGATCGGTCCGTTATTGGAATTCGGACCGAGATTCGGACCTTCCGTTTTGGATCGGATTAAGACTCGGATCAGATGTTTTGGATTGGGTTTTCAGATTCGGGCCAACTTTGCCAGGTCTAGGAATAGCGGGTCAATAATGAATCACCAATCATTAAAAAGTTGAGTCATCATTAATGGGTCAAAATGAGTTATGGTGTTGAAAATCTTGTCATGAACTAATGTTTTTGGATATGATTGTAAAAAAAAATGGGTTGAATAGACTTTTGACACTTTTATAGGGAAGTGATGGGATACGCTCTACATAACTGAATTGAGCTACAGTGAACGGAGATGAACAGAATGGAATTTACTGAACTAAACTGAATGAAACTGAGCTGAAAAAAATAATACCAGTGGAGACGAGCTAAACTAAAGTTCCAAAAATAGAACATATTCTCTTCTCTTTGATTTTTTAGTTAATTCTTTTTTTTTTCCTTCAACTTATTATGCAATGTAACACCACGGACTCTTGACGGAGCCGGATTAATCACCAATGCACAATAAGGGCTAAACAACCATCCCCATGAAATCAACACAAATCCTTACGGCACACCATCCTAAGATTACTCCGAGTCAAGCACGTTTAACTATGGAGTTTCTTAGGAAATGAGCTCCTATTAGAAATATGCATCTTGTTGGTATGAATAGTACATATAATCCTTTTAAGCAATCATGATCGAGGGGTATTACATACACCCTCACTTTATAATGGCAACGTCCACACTGTGTCTGGAATCCTTATGACCCTTGTATTACACCAAATGGATTCTAGGTAGCCCTAATGTTACATTCAATTCTTCTAGAAAGCTAAGGGCCCTAGTATTACACCCATTGCCTCTGGGTAGCCCCAATGTTACATCCGGTCTAGAATCACATATTGGAGACTCCCACTAGTATGCTTGATAGCTTGTGGGTAGCCTCGTGATACAAGCCACATAGCACCCTATAATTTTTCCCCACCATGTGACTGACCTAGGATAAATAATTCCCGATCAGCACGTGGTAGCAGAGTTGCTCTAATACCATTTGTAACACCCTGGAGTCATGACGAAGCCGGATTAATCAGCAATGCACAACAAGGGCCAAAAATTATCCCTATGAACCAACACAAGTCCTTCCATCACATTTTGTTCTCGCTCATGCGAACCCTGAGAAACTTCCTAGGAGGTCACCTATCCTAAGATTACTCTCAGCCAAGCACTTTTAACTATAACATTTCTTAGGAAAAGAGTTTCTTAAAAGAAAGTTGTATCTTGTTGGCATAAGTAATACGTGTAATCCTTTTAAAGCAATCATGAGGGGCATTACATGTCTCAAACCTTGCCCCAAAACTTGTAAGTGTCCCTATACATGCTGAGAATGCTCATGACTTTTAGTGTCTTCTCAAGTGTTGAATTTAGGTAGTTAAAATAATCAAAAGATATTTGTCTCATATTTAGGGGTGTTCAAAATCTGGACTGGACTATAAAATGGATCGGTATAGGCCGGACCAGTTTAAATTGGTTTGGTCTCCGGGTCGAAAAAATTGAATTGGACCGGACCAGTTTTTTACATATGAAATTATGTATAACCATATAAATTTACTAATTTTAATTCTTGATAAGTTATGAAAAATAATCTTTTAACGACCTACTTCTATTAAGCTTCCAAAAGTTCAACTTTTACTTCAAGTATATGAAAAAGTATATTTAAAGATTAAAAATTATTAAACCGGTCCAATGTGGTCCAGTCCAGGTTCTAACACAACCGGTTCGATCTTCGATTCTTAAAATTCTTGACACCGGTCTCCGATCTAGTCCAGGTTTTTGGGGTCTGGTCCAGTTTTGGACTGTGAACACTCGTGCTATGGAAAGTTAACCACAATTTTCAATGCACATGTTTGAATGTAAATAAATGTTGTTACTAGTATAACATCAGTGCGATGCACATTTTTAAAACCTTCTTATTAATTATGCATAAAATGTAAAAATAACACATTAAGGTAGTAAAATACATAACTCGGTATAATATCAAAAATATATACTGCATACCTATCTATAGATAAATCCAAAATAAAAACTTGTATATAGTTACCCTAATTTAAAAGTATCTTTTTGGGCCAAACCAATCTTTGAAACTGCTACAAAAAATGTTTTGTGTACCCTTACGAGGATGTATATAAGATTCTCTCTATGATGTACTATTAAGATTACATCGGTCGATCAAAACACACATATATGTCATATAGATTGTGTTTTAAGATGAACTCAAAATATTTTTCTTACCGAAATTCGTACAATGAATTAGTACAATCAACAATATGAGTATAACAATAGATGAGTAAAACAAATAATGTGTATGTGTTGTCAAATTTTGATTCAGTGATATATAAGAGGCTTATCGAATAATGATCATGGGTTTGCCAGAAATGTAATTTAGGACTTGAATGAAAAAACAAATAGAAATTTTTTAATCAAAAAGTATCATTGACTCAAATAAATACTCGTGAGGCTTACTAACAACAAAATTATATTGTAATCCATTACAATATACCAATATACGGAATGGGTGGAATGTATTTTACTAATATCCACATATCCATTTTTTGATTAATAAAAATGGATGGAGTATCAAAATTACAATTTGGTGAAGATGTGATATATGCTAGAGTATTATAATGTAACGAAGGAAATAATCAAATGAGTATATTTGTAAGGGAATATACATTTTTATACAAATTTAAAGTAAAAAAAAACTCTTATGATATATTGTGCTGGTGTTTCTTTTGACATTTTGATAATCTTGTCAAATATTTAATAGAAATATATACAAGTTTGAGTATATGATCTTATCAAATGATTGGAGCTGTAACTTTTATTGCTAAAATATCTTACTAGATCTTCATTATAGCAAATTATATATGTATATAGTAAGGATCCACTAAAAACCTTAAATTTGCTGAAAACCGCAAAAAAGAGGTACATATAAGGCTTAAAGCGGTACGTATTAAGATTAAAGTGGTATATGTACATTTATAATAAATATTTAGTTTTTATGAAAATGTCATCAGTGAAGTACGTGTACCCTTTATACCTCTATCGTACCCCTTTTTTGTGTGGTTTTCACGGAGATAGAGAGAGAGAGAGGATCATGTGAAAATGTTTTTACTATGAAAACAGTACATTAGAGTTATAAAAGGGTACAAGTACTTTATTGATGACATTTTCATATATAATGAAATTTCATTTAAAAAGTTCTTGTACCACTTTAATTTTAATACCTT
Organism: Suaeda aralocaspica; assembly: GCA_016808085.1. Classification (NCBI taxonomy): domain Eukaryota; kingdom Viridiplantae; phylum Streptophyta; class Magnoliopsida; order Caryophyllales; family Amaranthaceae; genus Suaeda; species Suaeda aralocaspica. Next base: position 268,972 of record PYUH01000061.1, on the reverse strand, counting down.
TAAACCTTATGTGTAACTTTTTTTTTGGATTTTACAGTTTTCAACAAACTTATAGTTTATAGTGGATCCTTACTGTCTCTCTCTGATCCAAAAACAAGTTCAAGATCAATTGAGCATGAATCAAGAAAAGGAACTTTTGATGAGTCATTAAAGTTTAAAATCTTTGGAGTGGCATGGTCTTAGTTATCAACAAGGCCATTGCTGCATTTCTTGGATTCAAGGTTGAAGACACACGTGCGTTAGAAAGATGGTGGTCTTGGGGAATAAGTTGGTTTTGCCTACGAGTTTTTGCCTACTGCACTTGCTAACGTTTTTCTCATTTCAGGCATTTTGGTTTAGAGTCTTTGATAGTGTGTCATACATCATTTTCAATCTAAAAACACATGGGAAATGACTTCTTGAAGGTTTCTTGATTGAAAGATGGGATTTTGAAAGGTTTCTTGAAGAATGAAGGCAATTTCTTGAAAATGGCGAAAATCGACGAAGCATTATAGCGTGTTTTTTGTGGCATTTCTTGAACTTTTGGGTTCTTTGAAAATTTCGTGTATTTTGGTTGTTCTTTGATGTTTATCTTGTTTTTTATTTTGTTAGTTAGGTTGTTAGAATAAAATCTTGAGTTGGTTAGAATTTGTTAGAAATATGCTCAACTTGTGATAGGGTAGGTTGTTCTTATCCACTTGTGGATATGGGTGGGCGTGTGTTTTGAGTTTGTTACTAGTTTCTAGTTTGTTTAGAGTTTGTTGAGTTTGTTAGAAGTTTGTTAGGATTTATTTGAAGGTTATGACTATAAATAGCATCAATTACATTGTAACAAATAAGTTCAATTCAGTTTTAAGTAAAGTTTCAATTGAGTTTTAATTAAGTGTTAAAACTTATTTTTCTTTCTTCACAAAAACGTGAGGTTTAGTGAGGAAATTTGTGGGTTTCACGAGTGTCTTGTTTAATTAATTCAAGAGCTAGTATTTTAATAATTAAACACCTTTATTTGAGTGAGGATGAGAGCAAATCTATTCTAAACTCAATAATAAAAACCGAAAATACCTATTGAATTTCCTAATATAGATCACCCTCTTTATATATATATTCATTATTTAATGGTGCGGCCACTTATTTACATACTCTCTAATATTTTATTTTGGGTTACGACACTGGGGAAATGTTGTTAATAGGTGTAGGGGCCCCAGATTTTAGGGTCCCAAATTTTTTTGGTCACTTTTCCCAAACCGTCCATAGGTCGAGTTAGACCTAAAAAATTGGCTTAAAGAAAGGTGAAATGGACTTTTTTAGAAGTATTTTGCAACAAAACATGAGCGCAGGAATTTCAGTCGTGTGAGTTTGTCACGCTACAGATGTAGCGCAGCAAACTTTGTGACGGTGCGACGTTAGCGTGACAAAGTCTGTCGCGCTACGCTATTTTAGTGTGTTTTTAATTTTTAATTATCTTTTTTCGAGTGAGATAATATCGACGAATACGGACGATGCTAGTAAGGAGTCGCCAATGAGTTTTAGGAATCAAACTCATAAACCATGTATTTAGATTGATTACGAATGGAATACGAATACGAGACGATAATCTAAATTGCACGAATAACCCTTTCGATCCCATGGGGATGACTCCAAGTTATGATCTTACGAACCAAAGGTTGGATTCAGGGGTGAAGGTACTAATATGGCGGAGTGCGTCATATTAGCCCGTAGGCGGCCATTACTAGTTTTCTCTCAATTATACACAAGTTATACAAAGAGCAACAAAATAATAATTTACAACCTAACACAAAATTACTATTATTATGGTGAAATCATATAAAACTAATTAATTTAGTCAAATTGTCGTTAAGATTAATTCAAGGTTCCTAGCATAATACAATTTGTCCAAAAAATATCTTAGTTTACTGTGATAAATTAATTCAAATTAAGTCCTTTAACAAAAAACATTGTGAAAAATTAAAATAAATATACAAATTAATAAATACAACAATCAATACATAAAGTTTAATTTAAGACTCTCAGAAAACTTACACTTCTCGCTTGATTATTGTTTCTTCGAGTATTAATTTGGACAAAGATTCGGATTTAATTCGTAATAATAAGAAATTAACACACTTTATTAGAAATGAAATAAAAAAAAATAATTTGATGGAGAAAAGTTTAAGTGTAAAGACAAAAAGGAGAAAAAGAGAGAGAAAGTAGGTTTAGGAGAATGAGAGAATGTCGGTTTTGGAAGTGTGAGAATTGGTAGAAAAAATCAAGAAAATCAAGAGGCCCGTTTTAGAGGAGAAAAAAGGGTATTTATAAGAAAATTGTGTAGCGCGACAGGTTTTATCACGCTGGCCAGGTAGCGTTACAAGTTTAGTAACGCTGACCAGCCAGCGTGACACAAGCTGTCACGCTGCGCAGCTAGCGCTAGTTTTCTTGTCACGCTGCTTTAGCGCACTTGCGATTCCTACGCTACAACTCGTTTTTTTTTTTTTTTTTTTTTTTTTTTTTTTTTGAATCAGATATTGGGCTTATATAAAATTCCAATAATGTAAATGGGCTTATTTTAAAATTATTTTGTAATTTAAGAAAAATAGCAAAATTAAGTCCAATAACATCAATTGTCCAATAATCTACAGAAGTGGGTTTTATTGTTCATCATGGAGTTTTACCACGGGACCGGAGACTAAATTAGGTGTCTACAGTTAGCCCCCACTTTGATTGAGTCTGTGTAAGACGAAAATCAAAGTATGCTCGAAACGCTTTTCGAAACTTCCATATTCGAAACCAAGGGCTCCTTATTAACCAATGGGTGTATCAAGATTTTAGAAAGCAATGGCTTCTAGAACTTAAAATCTTTTTTGTTTTCGAAAATTTGAATATTTATTTTTTAATTAATTGACTTTCTTACTTTGAAATCGACATATAGAAAATAAGTTTTAAAAAATTCATTTATTTATTAAAACGTTCTAAATTCAATTTTATAAGTAAAAGTAATATATTAGTCTATTTATTACGAACCTAGTAAATTCGCTTATTTACTAAAATATCTGAACACGAGATGGTAATATATTCGCTTATTTATTACTATTTTAATAAATCCGTTTATCTACTAAGAATATTTGAAGAAAAAGGTAATAAATTTGCTTATTTATTACTATTATAGTAAATTCACTTGTTTACCAAAGAAATGTTTGAAGAAAAGATAATAAATTCGCTTATTTATTACTATTTTAGTAAATTCTCTTATTTACTAAATATATTTGAAGAAAAGGTAATAAATTCGCTTATTTATTACTATTTTAGCAAATTTATTTATTTAATAAAGAATATTTAAGAAAAAGGTAATGAATTCGCTCATTTATTACTTTTTGAGTAAATTCGCTAATTTATTGAATTTGTTGAGAAAAAAAATTAATAAATTCGCTCACTATTACTATTTGGAGTAAATTCGCTTATTTATCGAAATCATTGAAAAAAATGTAATAAATTCTCTCATTTATGACTATTTTGAGTAAATTCGCTTATTTACTGAAATTATTGAAAAAATATATAAATTCGCTTATTTATTACTATTTTGAGTAAATTCGCTTATTTACTGAAATTATTGAAAAAAAATGTAATAAATTCGCTTATTTATTACTATTATTTTGAGTAAATTCGCTTATTTACTGAAATTATTGAAAAAATGTAATAAATTCGTTTATTTATTACTATTTTGAGTAAATTCGCTTATTTATTGAGATTATTGAAAAAATGTAATAAATTCGCTTGTTTATTACTATTTTGAGTAAATTCGCCTTTTTAATGAAATTATTGAAAAAATGTAATAAATTCGCTTATTTATTACTATTTTGGGTAAATTCGCTTATTTACCGAAATTATTGAAAAAGTGTAATAAATTCGCTATTACTTTTTTGAGTAAATTAACTTATTTACTAAAATTATTGAAAAATGTAATAAATTCGCTCATTTATTACTATTTTAAGTAAATTCGCTAATGATGTTGTCATATAATCACAAACCTTAACTCTATGTATTTTTTCTTTTGAATATTTTGGATAAAGGAGTGAGAAAAGGGATTAGGATCAAAAACAAACTCAAAGCACTTGAAAATACAGCAAAGCACAGTCAAGAACGCTAGCCTTGTAGCGTTACGAAGCCAACCACGCTGATGCGTCAGCTTGACAGAAAGGCGCTAAGACGTTCAGCGTGGTTGTTGCTATCACGCTCCCAAGTGAGTGTTTCTTCATTTGTTGTGTTTGAAATGTTGCTCAAATTATAAAAGTTGATGTTCAATTGATAATACATGGTAGTGTTGTGTAGGGACATTGGCATGGTTTCATTACTGGGCTTGAGTGATGGCGCTGCAGAATTAGTCGCGCTACATGTTGTAGCGTGGTAGAGTTAGTCGCGCTACTGAGGCAGCGTGTTTAGGTTTGTGACGCTGAGGTGTTAGCGTAGTACATTGTCTTGCGCTACTCCGCTCTTTCCTTTAAGTGCTTCTTTTGTAATGTAAGTGCTTCTATCTCAAACATTCTTTAATTAAGATAATTTTGAGAAATATGCATGAGATGAATTTGTGCTTACATGTTGATTTAGAGAATTATTTGTCATAACTTATTCAAATGTAGTCATACAAATGTTCAAGCATATGAAATAAGTTTGTTTTATAACGATTATTGAAGAATGCTCCAAGCATCGTAAGAGTAGTATGCTTTTATTTTATTAAACAAAAGTGTTTTGGCAAATGATTCTCTAAATAATGTTATAGAATGAAGTATAATGCTCCATGAACTATTGAGAAGTGCTCTTGATTAGTATGACTTGTTAGCTTTTAAATGTCATGATTAATATATTTTGACATTTTTAAGAGTGGTAGATAGTTCCTAATTTAATAATCAAAAGTGATAGTGCTCTTGATTAGTTTATTATAAGAGTAATGGACTCTTAATTAATAATCAAAAAGTGAAAATGCTCTTGATTAATTTATTTTAATTATAAGAGTAATGCGCTCTTAATTTATAACAAAAAATGGAAATCCTCTTAATATTTATGAAGCAACGTGCTCCAAGAATAAGAAATCAATTATCCCATTATTTAGTATGATAAAAGTGAAAATGCTCTTAATTTTACCTCAAATAACATAGCACAAGAAAATTAGTAGCGCTGCTGCTGTAGCGTGACAAACTTTGTTGCGCTGCGCTATGGAGCACTGCATAATTTGTTGCGCTTGTTAAGTAGCACTGAAAACGTTGTGACACTCCTCATTTAGCGCTACAATGTCTGTGATGCTACGCTTTTTTTAATTTTTTGCTCTTTTTTTTTTTTTTTTTTTTTAAAAAAAAGCTTTTCAAGTTTACATCATTAATTGTTCTTGTATTATTGATTAGACCTTGAGCCTTTTATTTTTGACATATAACTAATGAGCTATATTTTGAGACCGGGGGTCCAAATTGGGGAAAAATGGCAATATTTTGTGGAGGGTTACGCGACGTACTCCCAAAATAATCGCCAAAATGAAGTTTCAAGTGAGACAACTTCCATGGTTTTTTTTTTTTTTTTTTCATAAGGGGCAACAAGCAAATGTCATAAGTTTAATGAGATTACGAAGCAAGTGGCTTCATAACTAATTTTGAAAAGAATGTAGCCCCCAGGGTGTATAAGGTGGTGTAAGTATGGAGACTTGTAGCAACAAGAAAGGTCACAAGTATGTATGCAAAGCTAGCTAGAAGAGTATGTACAAGCTAGTTATAATGTAAGTATGCCCAAATTAGCTACTAATAAGCACGAGGAAAACAATCAAAAATATGCACAAATGAGCACGGAGGTGCCATAGCATGAGTTAGTAGGAAGCAAGGGATGGGGGTATCTCAACTTTCCCTAAATCGATTTTTTTTTTTTTGTACGAGGAGAATGAGGAAGAAAGAATAGTAGAAGTTAAGGATCCAAAATTGATTGTAGTTGTTGTATAATGTGCTTGACAACGCTTATGATTTAAAGGGGAGTGATTTTAGCTTGCTCGTTTGATCCTAGATTATGAGCCATCACCTTATACTTTCGTGATTGTCTTGTTTGAGAAGTTTGTTTCAAATTCAACTATTAGCTACTAGTAATGTGAATCTCTTTAGAGAAATAAGAGATCAATATTATAAATGCTTGCTCAAGTTTTGAAGTGTAGTTGAAGATGATAATGCTTGAAGTAGATGAGTTGCCAAGCTTATGAAGACAAAAACTAGAAGAGATAGGAAAGATTTTGGTGATGAGAGGTTGATATGGAGTCAAAGTGATGCCTCATGCTGCCATGGATATGTATAAGATAGCTATGAAAATTCATTCTTTAAGAGAAAGTAGCGAAGTTGGATGATTTTGCGGAATAAAAAGGAACGAGTAAAGGAAGTATGTGAGTGTTTGAGTTAAAAGATGACACTACAAGAGTTGGTGATGATGAACATGAGAAAGGAAAGAAGCTTGATGAAGAATAGTATGTGTGAAAAAAAAGGAAAGAAGGATGATATGTGTAGAAGAAAATGACTTGCTTTATGTGACATTAAGGCAATTTTCTTTTAAGGACGGTTGTGCGTTCTAAAATAAAACAGTATCCAAGACCTTAGGTGGGTCTTGTGTTCAAAGGACCTTTTTTTTCATGGGCCCTTAAAATTTTACTCATGTTACATGTCCTTAAGATGTAGGACTATTAAGACCGCACCTTATGAAAGGTTGCATACGTATCCAATTCGAGTTGGAATCAGGTCTTACGTAGCTCTTGCTTCGGAGTTATTGATCTGTTAAAGGTAAAAACGCAAGTTTTTTTTTTTTGCATTTTTGTTACACCTAAAGGAGGGCTTTTTCAGGGTTGTATCGTGGCTAAGCTTAGGGTGTAAGAAAGAAATGGAAAGAAGGCTCAAATACCCATAATTAACCCAAACTATGCTACAAACTTGTTCTTAAACTTGAGCAACTCTATTACTTAAAACTTTACTCGTTGACAACTTTTCATGCATTTCCATTTGCTTGAATTAAAAATCAGAGCTACTTTAACATGATTTGCTTTATGGAGTTGCATTTTAATCTATGTCCTTGTAGCATTCCCATCCCCAGGCTAAGTTTGATGTAGGTTGAAAGAAACAAGCTATGTGTTTAGGCACAAACGGGCTACCAAGAAAGTGGATCATAATGTAGGTTATTCAAGATAAGGGAGACATTTTTAGGGTTTCAAAGGTGCCTCTTATGTTGGTGTATTGCATCTTTAAATAAACACTAAGTGGACTTGGAGTGAGCCCCCAATTTTTGAGACTTAAATTGAGCCTCAATTAAACTTTTAGGCTCGTGATGACTGAGTCTATGGTTAATAAAGTAAAGTTTGTTTCCCAAAAGAGAATTTATTTGAACCACTTTGCTTTAATAACTTAATTAAGTAAGTCACATTTAATTTAAAGGATGTAAAATATAGAGTAAGTTGTTCAAGGTGTGGATGCGTCAAATTGAGGATGCATTTGATATGAACAACGTAGTTTATATTATGCCAATTATGCTTTAACTTGTTCTTGATTGCCATGTTGATTAACACAACTTGATGAGTTCATTCACTTATAATTGTTTAAGCAAGACATGATGAGTAGAGAGAGAATGTACAATTTGAAGATGAAATGAATTTCATTTTACTGATAGTTGAGATTAGTACATAAATGATACTTGGCAGCATAAGTCTCAAACTCTACCATGAAAGAAGAAGAAAAGAAAAGAGAGAAATTAAACTAGGAAAGTGAATGGAGTTCTAGTTTTGGTCCAAATCATGTTTCTTGTATGTATGCGTCTACATCGTCTTGAATAATGTTCTTCGGATTTTCTTGAGCTTGCATTTGAAAAAAATTAAAAAAATGACCACAACTGATTGAAACTTCATTATATTTCAGTCCAAACTATAGACCTTGGGTCTATTGATCAATAGATTCTAAATCAAACATTTAGGAGTAGGTTGAACCATGGGCTCATAATTGAAACACTTAGAATGATGCGTTTGATGCAAAGGTGGGATGAAGTGTTTAGAAAAAAGTAGTAATATAGTACATATTATCACTTTCTAAAGCAAACAAATTTTCTTTTGTTTAAATTAAGCATTTTTTCATCATTTTGTATGCCATATGGTATGAGCGGAGAGTGATGGATAGTTCAGCTGGTAAGAGCTTCTCTCTTGATTCTAAGAGATCATGTGATCGATTTACACATTGCGACTCCCTAANCCCCCCCCACCCCCCCCCCCCCCCAAAAAAAAGGGTGAGCAAAAGAGCGGAAAAAAAATCGTAGTGAGTGTGACATGTGGCAAGTAGTGGATTTAACAACTCAGTTTTAGTATAGATATGATTGATTGATGATGATTGATGTTTTAAAAAAAATTATAAACAAAAAACATATATAAATACTACTTCCTCCGTTCCTAAATGCTTTTTACGTTTGGAAACTAGGGTATAGGAAGAACTTCAAAATAAAATATTTCTATGATATGTAGTAAAAAATTTATTCATATGAGATCTTGTCGGAATCGTTCGACATAATTATTTTTAACATCAAGTTTTTATAATTTTTATAAAGTATAACGATAGATATTGCCATATTGGTATTTAAACAAGTGCATTAGAAGTTTTGAAAGTCAAAACCTAAAAAATATTTAGGAACGAAAGAAGTATACAATTAGTCGAATCTAACAAGATTCATATTGAATATGTTTTTTCTTACGAAAGAAACAATTTATACATTTTTTAAGATTTTATCTCTTTATATGAAAGATTCTAAACATTATAAATATAAAATCTTGTAAAACAAAGAGAATACGTAATTGCAATTGTAATATGTCTTAGACTCGTATTTAAATAAAATTTCCACACTCCTCCAAATTTCACTCAATAATAATTTGAAGTACGGAAATCACTAAACGCATGACGGAATTTCCGCACAGCAACATGCTAAATATTGTGTGTTTAGCAATAATAATTAAGACAATCGAAGAGATGTCGACGCAAACGGATCTTGTCACAACTGCATGAACGACACTCATCAGTCATCACACTCACTCATTTACAAAAACTCAATCATTCATTCATAAATTCATTCAATTCAAAAATTTCACCAATTTCTCATTCATTCAATCAATCAATCAATCATTCAACAATGCAATCACAATGCATTTCTCTCTCTTCTCCTCTTACATTCAAACCAAAATTCGCCTCTTCTCATCTTCAACATCCTCTTTTCCACCATCATAATCTTCAGTTTTCATCTCCTTCATCAGTCAATTTCAATCCACTGAGGTAAATTTTGTAATCGCATTCTTTTGATTTTGCAATTTGATTAATTTTTTTTTGCTGTGAATTTTTTAGGTTGTTGTGATATTTTAGTGTTTGCAATTGATTAATTATTTTGCTTTGATTAGATTGTCATCGAATCGCGAGAAATTGATGCCGAGCAGAAGATCGGCGAGTATTGTTTGTAACTCGTATAATGCGATTGTTTCTTCTTGTAATCTTCCTTGGATTTCTGCTATTTCTACTACGTAAGTTTGTTTTTCTTGATCTTGTTGTGTGGCATATTATTTGGTTTGTTTTTTCGCGTCGTTAGAGATGTTGAATTGAAATTTTGATTGATGGAATTATGTGTGTAAAAAATGAGGAATATGATTGTTTGAATTCGAAATGGATAATGTTTGGATGAAAGGTGAGTAGTTCCGTATTAATAAGTTAATGACGTGTTTTTCTAATGTAAAACTCAATCAGATAATCTCGAGCAATGATCGCCTTTGAATGTATAGAAAAATTAATTGAATCATATTACTAGTTATAATAATAATTTGGGAGTGACGGATAGTTCAAGTTGTTAAAGTTTTTTCCGGTTTTACGAGGATTTATTATTTTTCCCTAGTATTTACCATTTTATTTTATTAGAAAAAAGGAAAATAATGGTTTTAGGAAGGAAAAAGGGTGATATGGGGGAAAATTTTGTTTCACTGACACCAATTTTAGTGATAAATATACTACGGAGTAGTAATTTAGCAAATCCTAATCATTCCCGGGTGAAAAAATAAAATTTTGTAAAAAATAAGTTTAAGTTTTAGTAATTAGTATATGTCGTATAAAATATAAAATCCATTAAATTTTTTAAAAAAATAAAAAATAAAAAATAAAAAATGTAATCTTAAAAGAAAATCGTAAAGTTTTGTACATTAGTTTATTTGAGAGGGGAATTTTGGAGGGAAAATTGTTAAAAACATAAGGGCTTGTTTGATTTCATGTTTTGTTTTCAGTTTTCAGTTTCTATGAAAAAAAAAAACAAATCAATGAAACAAGATATTTTATACTTTTCTAGAATTAGTTTTCATAATTTTCATGATTTTAATAAATTAGACAAATTTTAATTTATTATATGACATATTATATGTTTTTGAATTACCTAAAATAAAAAAAGGAAAGAAAAATAAAGTTTTTGTTTGTTTATTATGTTAGAGGAAAGTTATGAACAAAAAAGCAAAAAATGTAGGCATAAGGGTTGGGAAGGATGGAAGGAGAAGAGTGAGGACACAACAATGGGCTTCCTTCTTTTAACAACACTTTTCAAGTATCAATCTTAGAGGGCCGTTACCAAAACAAACAAAAAATTTTTTTTTAAAAATGTTTTACTCCTAAACAAACAAAGTGTTAATTAGCGGTCATAACCGCATGATGGTGGCATTAAGTGGACTGGTGTAAGATCACCTTTTGGTGCCCCATGCACTACACTAGAAAAGCTCACACACTGACTTGGTCATGGTCCAGCGATGGTCCGCGGCGCACAACGGCAATTGTTCATCCTAGAGTCAAGGAGGTTCTTAGGCTTAGAAAGCTAGGTTGCATGGAGTCGAATACGGGGTCAAAACCGAGAACTGGGACGAAAAATGGCAAATTTAATTTTTCTAAAAACGGGGACGGTATAGAATCGTCACCTAAATAATTTTAAAAAATAAAATTAGATACAACCTTATCGCAATGCCCAATCAAACATCCTTTAATTAAGGAACTAATTATTGACATTATGATACAATGACATATATTAAAGATTAAATTTAATTAAAATGACATATATGAGGGGTTAAATTACAATATACTAAAAGAAAAAAAAAGGAAGAGAAAGAAGAACAAAGAAGTAAGTACACTACAAAGAAATAAAGAAGGAAAAAGGCATAACCTATCTTCTTTCTTCTTTCACATAACATATACAAAAATAATCCCAAACCACCATTCTCAAACCCAATAAAGATCCAATCTTGTAAAATGCAACCCATAAGAAATCATAATTAAACATTACCAATCAAAATCTGCTAACACGCTCATATCCTCAAACGTGCTTCAATAAGTGGTGGTGGTGGTTGATGGCTGATTGGCTATCGAATTCCCCATTCTTGTCATCATCGCCATCGAGTCCCGTCAATCCGTCATTGCCGTCGTCGACTTGGGGACGCTTATTATGAGTGATTTTCGTCCCCAAAACGTCCCCTAAAATTAATTACCATCCCCACCCAACCTCAACGAACCAGGGGTGTTTTTTGGCCCTCCCTGCAGTGTCGCGGTCTCCTAATAGTCCCCAAGACGGATTCTCCTCAGGGTGAGTAGACCCCGTGCATCGTAGTAGAAGGGTTGAAACACTCATGGGAGAGGTCCATGAGGCCATAGGATTCAAATGATCCATAAAAGACTAGGTCTTCAGTGTAAGTCAAAAAGTACAGTTTATGTGTTAATCCAGTATTATCATGCAACACTAAATTTTCTTGCTATAAGGGGGATTTAAGTGGGAGCATTTCTTGGAATCTAAGTGGGATTCAGGGGGAAGAGATATTACATTCCTTGTACCAAACCATTGTTGTTATTGTGTCTTCTTATCCAAATCTCTACACCCTGCAAATTGCCCGTCCCCGCAGTAGGAAATGGAGAAGGGAATAAATAGGCGTGTTCAGAGGGCTGAATCTTTCCTTGTCATAGGGAATGAAGATGATCTCTCACACTACACCGTGTGAGATCAGTTTGAAGGCGTTCATGAACAATTACAAGAGATGAACCATATGATACAACGCCTCATCAACAAACAAAGAAGCGATGAGAGTTCATGTAATAATGAGAATTCTAAAGAGGTCAATATGGAATTGACGTTTTTAAGGAAGAAGTGTCAATCCTTCGCAAAGCTGTTGGATCTGACCATTAACAACAATCGGGCGTTGAAAGAGTAAGTTGCCTGAACCGAAGGCATTTGATGAGAATAGAGATTCCAAGACCGTTGAAAACTTTATATGGGAAGTGGAACATTACTTCAAAGTAAGTAAAAGAAAGGATAACGCGAAGGTTGACATTGCGGCCTTATACTTGACCGGAGATGCAAAACTCTAGTGGAGATCAAGGATTGAAGGTGATTGCGCCTCCTATCGTAACTTGGGATGATATGAAGGCAGAACTCCGTAGGCAGTTCTTACCCAAAAATGCAGAATGGATTGCTCGTGACAAACTCCATGACTTGAAACATAATGGAAGTATAAGGGAGTATGTGAAGGAGTTTATATCACTAAAGTTAGACATTGATGGAATGTCCGAAAAGGATAAATTATTTTGTTTGTTTTTGGGTTGAAGCCTTGGGTGCAAACAGAATTGCGACGTCGTAAGGCGGAAGATCTTACCACAGCCATTGCTGCCGCTGAAGCTTTGGTTGATTGGAAGCCCAAGGGTGGGAAGGACTTTGACAAGGGTAAGGGCAAGGTAAACGAAAGTGGAAGCAAACACAATTTTGGGAAATTTAAAGGAAAAAGGAAGGGTGGTTTCAAGCAGTGGGATAAGGAATCCATTGAAGAAAAGGGCGAAAGGACGAAGCATCCACAAGCAAAAAGCCTAAGTACGAGGTTGGATGTTTCATTTGCAAAGGACTGGGAGATCTCTAGAATTCAATGTGGGCGATAAGGTATTACTAAAGTTAACCCCACAAATTTGGAAGAAGATCAACACCAAGTTTTTGTGCTTTGATCCCTAGATATAACCGTCCCTTTGAATTTGTTCAATAGGTAGGAGCTATGGCTTATAGGTTGAAACCTCAGCGGTTGAAAGTTCATCCTACCTTCCATGTGAGCTTCTTGAAACCTTATCATGAAGACATGGAAGAGCTACACCCGATTTCAAAGAGGAATCCTCCAACCGTCCACAAAAAAATTGATAAGGATGTTGAGAGGATCATGGATCGTAGGGTTGCGGGACAAGGTAAGAAGAATAGACGAGTGGAATACTTGGTGTTGTGGAAAGGCCTACCCCTTGAGGAAGTCAGTTGGGAATGAGGCATTACATTTTGGCAGTTCGAGGGTAAGATCCATGACTATCTATGAGGACATTATCGGGGTGGTTTGTAAGATCACCTTTTGGCGCCCTAGGCACTACACGACAAAAGCTCACACACTGACTTGGTCGTGGTCCAACAATGGTCCGCGGCGCACAACGACAATTGCTCATCCTAGAGTCTAAGGAGGTTCTTAGGCTTAGAAGGGTTGGAACACTCATTGGAGAAGTCCATGCGACCACAGGAGTCAAATGATCCATAGAAGACTAGGTCTTCACTGTATCCACTGTATGTATCCAGTATTATCCTGCAGCACTAAATTTTCCTTAACATAGCCTACTATAGGGGATACCCTCTCTCTTGGCTGAGCGGCCCAAGGGAGGTCCCATGCGGTTGGCACATGGACATGCTTGGCTCCCTAGCTCGGCTAGGTCAAGCATGAGGCTATGTAATGAAAAGGTGTGATGGTGGGTAATTGGATGTCGGACTTTCGGTGAAGCGTCAGCTTGTGCGCGTCCTTGTGGGCAATTACTTGCTTGGATGCTTGTGTGAGAAGAGACACATTGGTTTGTGAGTTCACTCATGAATCATGGTGTTGTTGTGTATGAGGCCATTGGGAGTGTGACGTGGTTCTAATGGATAAGGACTAAGGGACTTATCCAGGGTGAAGGGGATGTGTCATTATCAAGTGATGCAATGGTCGGGTTTTTCTAGCGTGCTTGGGATATGTTGCTCGGCAAGGCATTGCAAGGGTTAGTGAGACAACAACGACATTGAAGAAACTCTTCATTAGAGTCAAGCATTGCCGTGTGAGTATTGTATATGGTTATTAGTAATGTCAGTGTATTTGAAAAGGCACCAGCACGGTTGTGTACTGTGGTCCTTGTTGCCTATATATAGGAAACCTTAGGGCTTGTCCAAGGCATCCAATACATTCTGAAATCATTTAACAAAACCTGTATGCTTTGTGTGAAATATAATTACTAGCATTCTACCGTTCTATTGTGTTCCTATATCTATTGTGTGTTGGTGTGTTAGGCTGGTTAGTGTATTCTAATGCCATCACAGCCGTAGTATTAAAAAAAAAAAACAAGTTAGGGAGGATCAGGCTGTGACAACTAGCATCATCAAGGGAATGTGCATTTATGTTCTTCACAATTATGCATATAAATGCATTCTCGTAGCCTGATGGCCAACAATAATTGGTAATCAAATGGGACATTAACGACAAATAAATAAGGCTCATTGCATTCATGGATTGACATTTGGCTCATTCTTCAAGCTGACATGTGAGGACCTTGAGGCTTGAGGTTATATGTGTTATGTGCACTTTAAATACTACCTCCCTAACAATTTAGTTGCAGCGATTTAACATTTCTTTCTCTACTTTTTGTCAAATCGTTACGACTAAATTGTTATGGAGGTAGTAGTTTAATTTCCAAGCCACCCTTCCTCCATTGTTGACTAAAGTTTTGATTCAATTTTATAAGTCAACATTTTGTTTTTCTTTGTACTATGCTTAAGATGTGTTTAATTATTTGGATTAGTTTGTCTTGGTTGATTTTTTTTGATGTGTATATTCTTCTTTGATGAAGAACAGCGTTCTATTCATAATTTCATATGTGTCTTTGTTTGAGCTCCTCACTTAATCAATTATGCTTTCCCTTTGTAGGATTCTCATGCTTGTGAAGGGAACTACAATAAATAAGTCCTTTCTTGTTCCGTTTTTCGCTTTGCAGGCACCTGCAAGCGTAATAGCATGGATGCAGTTAGTTCTTGAAACTCCTCATTTTTCTTTTTGTGCATTGCTCTATGATACAACGACAACAACATAGCTTTATTCCCAATAATTTGGAATTTGCTAGACATGAATCAATATAAGGAATTGCATTAAGTCTTTTATGTTCTTGAATACTTTTTAAATGATATATTTTTTCAAATTTGCTTCATCAACTTTACAATATAAGATAATTTTCATTGTGTAGGGGAGAGTATGGTGCATGGTCAGCTTTACTAGCCCTCCTTGTTCGCCTCTTCTTCTCCATTCCAGGTGATTATCTTCTCTTTCCCAACTCTGGAGAATTCGGTATATGATAGCCACAAGATAACTTGATCTTTTTTTTGGCATTTCATTATAGTAGTTAAGAATGTAGTTATCAATGGCTCAATGACACTGTATCGCTAACTACTCCACATTCGTTAACTGCATTTTCCCTCTTAAAAAGAAGAAATGAACATGCTATAGAAGAGTCCTTCTTAGTTGTATTGCAATATATATAGGAAGCTAAAAAGGAATATGAAAGTATTCATAAATTGAAAAAGTCGTTTTCAGGGATTCCATTCAGAATCAAAAAGGAGTTGGGACATGTAATTCCTGACTCCTGGAATTTGATTTGAAAGCGTTAACCTGTGCTCCCCTCTAGAGCTTATGTTTGAGTCTGGACTTTTGATTTGAAAGCATTTTCTTGCTTCATTCGTTTTCTTCTTTTGTTTAGCATTCCTTTCATTCCATGTCATGCTAAGTAAGCTTTCCTTCATGTTTTGTCATTTAACATGCTTTTTTAATCAGAGTTCCCAATTTTTCTAATTTAATTAGAATATGCTATACCATTATATGTTCTTTTGTATGAATTGAATGTTCTTTTATTGTTGAAGGTGAGATGCTTCGTTTCTGTTCTTTCGGGAAAGCGTGATCCTTGT
Source organism: Suaeda aralocaspica (assembly GCA_016808085.1). Classification (NCBI taxonomy): domain Eukaryota; kingdom Viridiplantae; phylum Streptophyta; class Magnoliopsida; order Caryophyllales; family Amaranthaceae; genus Suaeda; species Suaeda aralocaspica. Next base: position 252,961 of record PYUH01000061.1, on the reverse strand, counting down.
CATGCTTTTGGGAAATGGATACAATATGCAATGCATTGATTATGCTTTAATGCCCATGCTCGGTTCCTCACTCATCTGCTGTTTACAGGTGAACTGGAGCTCCCTTTCCTCACTTTGGTATTGGTAATTGTTGCACCACATCGAGCATTGAACTTAAGGTATAGGCTATTGTTGCTTTTGATAAATTTCTTCTTTTTACCGCATATTAACACATGTGATTACTGTGGGCAGGGGGACACAGGCAGGCTCTATAATATCTTTAGCAGTTGCAGCTTATTTGGCATTCCAGCACTTTACAAGGGCTGGAAGTTTGCGAAAATCATTTGATCAAGGTTCTATTGTTGCAACCTTAGCCATCATCTGTATCACGATTGTGCCATGCCTGCTATTGGTTTGATTCTTATGCATATCAAACTTGTCGACTTGATCAATAAATCTGAAAAATGTAAAGAAAGACAACTTTTGTGAGTGTGAACTCCAAGACCTTTTGCTGTATAGACCAGATCAATGGATTTTTATAACCCATTTGTCTTAGTATATCATATGAATATATGAAATAAAGGTTATTTTCCCTATCCTTTTTACATTCTAATTACGTTTTCATATGTGTGCTGTTGTTGAGCATTGCTTCTAGTAACCAAGCAAACTTTATATATTGATCGTTTATCTCATGTGCAACGTTCATCTTGTTTTTGATGAAAGAACGTATGATACTGAGTAAGTTGGAAGATTTGGAACTTTGCTCTAGTCTCAAGTTGGATTTGGGTGACCTTGTTGCACAGACGGCAGACCTAGTGAACCCTGCTGAGAACTGCTCTATCTTGCCCTTATTTTAATTTTTATTTTTTCATGCCTTATAAGCTCTTTTGAACCCGTTATCCTTTATTATATGTTGTGTAACTCTTTTTCTGTACTTTTTACAAACCTCCTTTGGTTAGGGAATTTGAGGTTTCTCTTACTCTTTCCTTGCTTAAGTTTAGATTTTGTACTTTATTGAATTGTTACAGCATGAGTTGCTCTCTGTTCTCATACTTTTACTGTAATGATCCATGTTCAAGCAGCACAAGTTATAGGTCAAATGTTACTTTGCTATAAATACATTCTAAAGCTATGAAAAGCTCCTAATCATTTATTTTGCGGCTGACACTGAAATGGAAATAACTATATCTACTAGTATAAATGTATAATTACTAATAGTACTGTATGCCTATAGCGTCAAGCTGTCAACAGCTCAGCCTAACCAGAACTATGTATTATGTGAGGAATGATGAAGGATTCTCTTGGTAGTATTGAGGACCTGAAAGCTGAGGCTCATCTGTCAAGTAGTGCCTCCAACCGACTTCATCAATTGTGTTGTGAAGCTGGTACATACTACTCTCTGCGAAAAAGGGTTTGCCTTCTACATCTGCTCATAAATGATTTGCTAATAGAATGTACATAAATATGCTTGTAGAACTGAGGAATAGAACCCATTGCTGAGAAGTGGCAGTGGCCATATTAGGGCTTTCTGTTGGTTCTGATCCAAATACTGATGCTCCTCCTAGAGGGGTTCCTGGAAAATTTGAGTTACCAGTACCTGGTGGACCGAATGCAGTTGGTGGTGTCTCCATAGATGGGCTTGGGGTGGTTGATGGTGGGGTTTGTGTGGGGCTGTACCAGAAAAACATGAGTTACAACTCCACTTTTGCATGATAAATAAATGTTTAAAAATGACAGTTAAATGCTTACCTTCCTGATCCATTTGGCGATGTATAACGACAGCTTCCAGTGCCTGCAATTGAAAGAAAATTTGAATGGTGCAATGTCATAATTCTCTTCTTGTGGTGCAATGTAGTTTGTCATCTATTAAAGATAAGATTTAGTCTGCAAATATTAATTTGTTAATTTATTAATTAATTTATGGTGGTTTTCATTTCAAAAGCAAAGATGGTAAGTTTTGAATTTGAATGTGCTTTCAAATGCTTTCTCTATTCATTCTTTTGCAGTATATGTATTCCTCCATTAAAAAAAATTGTTTTCACTTTTTCCATCAGCAAATTTCCCACATTTATTGTTAACTATTAAGTGTTCTTACTTGGATCTGTGTTGACCAGTTGAGCAGTTCCTCCAAAATCACAGCTGGTTGAAGATGGATTTTTCTGGTAATAGTCATTATAAGCGTAAGAAGCATGGTCTTTTACTGTGTTTGGATTAGCACAGCTTCCTCCTGGTTGTATCGCAGAGCAATCAGTTCCTCCATATCCACATGCGTAGTCCAAACCCACTTGTAAAGCCTTTTCTGAAGCACCTGGCTTTGCCACACACCATGACCCTCCCCCTCCTCCACCTGCACCACCTCCTGGTGCACCTCCCCCTGCTCCTCCCGTCCCACCTCCTCCCGGTGAACCTCCACCAGGCATGCCTCCCCCTGCTCCTCCTGGTGCGCCTCCCCCTACTCCTCCTGGTGGGCCTCCCCCTATTCCCCCTCCTGTTGGGCCTCCCCCTAAATCTCCTCCCGGTGGACCTCCCCCTGAATCTCCTCCCGGTGGACCTCCTCCTGAATCTCCTCCCGGTGGACCTCCCCCTATTCCTCCTGGTGGCCCTCCCCCTATTCCTCCTGGTGGCCCTCCCCCTAAATCTCCTCCCGGTGGACCTCCCCCTGTATCTCCTCCTGGTGGACCTCCCCCTATTCCTCCTGGTGGGCCTCCCCCTAAATCTCCTCCCGGTGGACTTCCCCCTATATCCGGGGGGCCTCCAATCCCTCCTCCCCCTGCTCCTCCATCTCCCATTGGTGGTGGATTCGTGGTGGTTGGTGGGGTTTGTGAATCAGGAGAAGTTGTGGTCGGGGGAGTTGGTGAGACAGAGGTTGGCGTTGGATCAAAAGTGGGGACAGCACCATTTGAATTGTCTGGTGGAACATCTGTTGGAAAGGTGTCGTGGATGAATGTTGATGGATAAGTGTTGTATATCAAAGATCGCCTTGCTAGTTTTGCACTTGCTCCTGTAAGTGTTCAAATCATTGTGAGTATTTTATTCACTCTCTCCTTTGTTATCTTTTTCTTATGTGTTTTTACAGTCTTTCTGAAAAAAGTTTCTTTCTCTAATGACACCATAGATAGCAAAACTGAAAAAACTGTCTTCTTGAAGTTATTCATCCCTATTTTGATATAATTTTCAGAATTCTTCTAACAATTTCTATTGAAACATAAATGTATATATATATTTTTTAACTGCATAGCTAATTTGGTTTGTTTGTATTTTTAGCACAAATTGTTTTGTCCGCTTGCTTGAAACTTTAAATGATATCAGACAATGCACTTGGTGATTTGGTGTGATTTGCAAATTATCTCCCTTGACTCTATGACACATTTTGAACATAGGGACTGCAGTTTTGAAATTCAATTGACTAAGCTTATTGTGTAAAATCTAAATACTATATCTGAAAACTCCCCTTGATAATCTTTTATTCGTATTATTTCAAACATTAGCAGTACATTTGAAAATATATTCCTATCAACTTTAGTCTTGGCCATATATTTTCATTTAATATTGCTTTTAAGCAAATTTCAATCCAGATGAAAAAAAAAAAAAGCAGCAAAGCAGCTAAATCAACTGCATAAGTAGGTATACAGATTATGGAGACCATATAAAATACCTGAATCAAATATTAGGAAGAGAACTGATATACAACGAAGAACAGCGACAAACATCTTCTTGGGCTCTTGTATAATCTCTCTAATGAACGAAATATTCGAGCTTTCTTGCACGTAATTTGTCGAGTTTATCAGAATATTGCAGCAGCAGTAGCACCAAAGGCTTGTGTGATAAGGGAAACCGTGATGATGTTGTGTTCAAAGGGGTGAGTGTCATATTCGGCTTCATTTATTATAAGGATGCAGTAAGAATTTTGTTGGAATCAATGCCTTTCCTGGCTGAAAAAGAGAGAGAAAGGAAGAGAGGAAAAGAATATAAGCAAAACTTCAATATGGAGGCAAATGTATTATTTGGAATTTGGATATCACATTTCACAAGCTAAGTTAAGGTAGCATAAAAGTTAGGAAAAGGTTATTTGAGAATGAAATGAGAATAAAAGATCGATCTGTTTGGGATTTGAATCTTAATATGTTTCTTTGGGTTACTCGTAAACTTCATTGACATGTTTTAGTTCATGTGTGAACTTTTTTTTTTTTTTCTTTTCTTTTTGCACTGTCATGGGACTGAAACAAAAGGTAAATATGCTTAATCTGCTTATTAATTTTTTTTATATATTTTTGTATTATCTTGGAGACTTGGAGCATAGGTTAGGTCAAAAACACCTGTGATGCAAGGATGTCAGTACAAGAATAGCAAAAATGGGATTTGTTTATAGCTGCTTTTGGAGTATCTATACGACTTGTCTAAAGTGGCCATATTCCTTTGTAAATTGTAGAACATTCATTTAAGTGATTCCTCTTTGTTGAACAGTTTTAACTTGTATCAGCTTTTTCGAATTCAGCACTAATATGATATGAATGGTTTTGTTTATTATCTATTACTGATAAATAGTGCTAATGGTTATGCTTTTTCTTTTTCCATATCTCTTTGAAGTGTACTGATGAATGGTGTTGCTGTGCTAGAACAGAAATCAGTCTGTGTTTATTAAGGGGAAATTGCTTGGATATTTTGTAAGTAGTGTGGCCTAGTACACGTTCAGACATCAACATGTGTTGAATCACAGAATAACATTACATACATCAAGGGGAACTTGAAACTAGTATAGTCAGCCCCGAGCTGAGTGTTGACCGAGTAGCTCACGAGTTGTGTTGTATCATAAGCGGTCCTATTTTTAATGTTGTGTATTATATTACACTTATATAAAGAAACCATATTTTTATAAAATAATTTTCCTTTTTTTTTTTTTCATTGTATACCATTTAGGTTCTACTTTTACGTTGTATCAAAATTTCATTAGTTACCCAAGTGTACTTGATGCTTCACGAGGCTATTTATCCCTACTACTACCTATGGTTCAATATTTTTGCAACACTTGAATTTTTTATTTCTTAAAGAAGAAAATATATAAAAGCTATAAAAAAGCTACATTGAAAATCTATAAAAACAACTGGGGCGTGATGAATTTTCCCGTAATACATTAATACTAGTACAAACTATCAGGTGAATGATGGTTACTGTGTTGGCACATAAACATTTTATACAATTTTTTGCTCTACAACCTCATCTACAACCCTGTTAGTTTCTAGCTAAATTTATGTTTCCTCTCAATTTTGTTAAAGAATGGTGACGAAAATTTAAGAATAGTGCAAAAATTAGTATTCCATGGGCATAAACTTGTAAATTTCTCATTACCATCATTTAGTATCAAACTATTCGAAATGACTTGATCATTTATTATTTTGCTGGGCAAAATGGATTGCTTCGGATTTGCTTTTGGGCAAAGTTTGCACTAAACAGTAATAAAACAATCATGAAAACCAAATAAGACAGTAGCACTTGTCAGAGGATATCTGATTTAATTTAATTTCATCATATCCCTAATTCATGTTAAGTTTCTAAAGTAACAAAATTGTTTTATTGTTAGTGTAAAAGCTTTACGACCAAAAGGAAGTTAAAATGGCTTTCATTAGCAATTGATTTATATTTAGGCTTCAAATTATAGTCCTGATGATTGTCATCAAGATAATTCTATACAAGATTTTCACTTTGACATCAGAGGTTTAACACTACTGCAGGTACCTTTCACATGTACACTTAATCGTGTTTGGTGCAATATAGAAATGCAGGTGACGTTGGCCTCAGATTGACAATTGCAGAAATTTAGAAGCTGGCCAGGGCAGTTGGATTGGTAGTTGACGTGGTGAATTCAAAGCTGCCTTCTCCAGTAGAATGTTGAGTCCGTATTAAGCCAATGTGAAAATGATACTTTGTAACAGAAAACTGTACAAAAGGGTTCCATAGCAAAGTTCCTGCACAAGATTGTTCGGATCAAATTCGGACTTGCATGCACTGTAAACTAATTGCATGTATAAAGAGATATATACGTGAACGGCATTCGTAATTGACTTTATCAAATATAGATAGTAAACCAGGAAGCAGTGAGATCTTTAGCTCTTCACGAGTTCACGGCTACAAGGGCAATTATCCCTGCCCCAACTGACTGCAGCTTGAAAGATATTCTGTCACCTCACTCCACCCTGAATTCAAGATAACCTTCCATTAGTGTAACGATAAACCATAATTAACTTATTTTAAAAATAAATAAATAAATCCATGCTCACGTGGAATTTTAGAGAAGTCTGGTTCAATTCCGTTGCCACTGATATCCAAGTGCCCAGGTGTGACATACTTCCCTATTGTGACAACCACACCAGATCCATCATGGAGTTCAAAAACTGATTGAATAAGACCCTGTGCAGTTACTTGACTAAGTTATTTACTTGGAATATTATTTACTGTAGTAAATCTATCTCCAGAATTAAAATAACACTAGAATGCTGACATCAATCTAAAGACTGTAGACATGGTTTGCGAGAAAGATTTCACTCCAAATCCCGGAACCCCAACAACAGTAAAGGAAAAATAGGAGTGAGGAAAAGATAACAAGAACAACCACACCAGATCCACCATGGAGCTTAAAACCTGATCAAATAACTTCGTGCTACTCAAGTAATTACTCTAGCAAAACTGACTCCTACATAAACACTATAATTACCAAAATAAGCTAAGACTACCAACAAAAGAGAACAAATATAGGAGAGAAGAGGGGTAAGAAATGAGGTGGTGAGGGTGGGTGTGGAGGAAAACCCAAGGAAGGCAAATTACTATAAATGTAAAATTCAAACCTTGCCGTAAGTTTTTTCTCCCACAAGGGCAGCTTTGCAATTATCATGAAGAGCGGATGCAACCTGTGCTGACACAAAAGTCATGCAGCTTTAGAAGAGTGGTTAACAAGGTTATCAGAAGGTACTAGTAAGTAGCAATGAAGGGTTTACAATTTCACTTGCGCTTGCAGTATTATGGTTCACCAAAACCTACATTATAATTGTTTTGCAGTTAGTTGAATGCTAATGGAGTTGTTATAACTACATCAAAAACAATCTATCATGCACAGCTGATTAATACCATGACAGGCGCTGTCACTAGAGGTGCAGAATCTGCCACAACAGCATTCTGGGACTGATCCCTTCCAGCGGTATAAATCACCTGTTTATAGGAAGTGGTGAAAATGAGTAAACAAAGAAATGATTGCAAATACACCTGTCATATAGACCCAACTTGAGCCTGCAACAACATTACAACAACAAAGCCTTGGCCCCAAACAAGTTGGGGTTGGCTTGACATGAATCAATAGCAGGAATCACAAAAGTCATCTGCATCAATCTTCTTCCTTCTTTCTTCCCTTCATAACACCATATAATCCTCAAGTCCCAACAGCCTCAAATGACATATTCTCTATACTTAACCTATTAGATACCATATTCCCTATCTAACATGAAGTTGATCCATAACTTTTAAAACTGAAAGCAATTTTGTCTGAAACAAAATTCAGCATGCACCTGAACGATCTTAATTATGCAGGGTCACATGGACAAGGTTTACATCGACCAACAAGAACAAAGTATAATGGGGAAAAGAAGTTAAGCATCCATTGAACTACATGTCTCAGTATAGAAGGCAATGCTTTCCTGTTTTAAGTAAGCAGACCAAAGATCAGACCAACAACCAATAAAGTGCATCACACATTTGGAAGTCTCAATTGTCTTAATGTGATAGCTTACAATTTGACACATATATTTGACTGAAATATTTTACTTAAAACCAAAAAAAAAAAAAAAAANAAAAAAAAAAAAAAAAAAAAAAAAAAAAAAAAAAAAGCAAGCCTAAGAACACCCTAAAGATCCAAGGTCATCAAATCCCAGGGCAGAAGCAAGTGAAAAACTTGCACTTGTCAAACACTGAATCGTGCTGTTTAACTCAATCCTAGCACAGAATGCAGCAAGCCATGCCATGCTCAGCCTAGATGAATCGCCTAGACTTGACCCAGATATAGCTTAGAAATTAATAACCGCAGTAAGCCAATACAGTGCTTAGCATTCCCTGACTCCCTGTATTACAGAACAGGTCATTTTTTCAAAGCCAATGCCTACTTGATAAACTCAAACAAACAGTGATACTAGAGAAAATTTTCAAGGAGATCAAAAATATGAATGATGTTGAGTTTCCATCCAGGAAGCACAACGTGATAATTAATGAAGATGCAGTTGATCTATCAAGTTCTGATCCTCTACAACCAAAAACAAAGAAAAATCTGTGGAAATGTGTCTTATCCCATACTTAGTTCATCAGAACAGGAATAGATAATTATTTAATACAGTTTTCATAAGCGTAGGATCCAACTACTTGTGATTATCACGATATAACAAGTTTTTATTTTATGTCGCATTCTATTTTTTTCTCAAAAGTAGTCACTTGGTTAAACTTTCATTTGAGCATCCCCTTAGGCAAAGGCCTATGAATAGCTTATAATAATTTAGATGTTCTTCCATTAGTCTCAATGAAATTAATATGTTGAGCTTTGATTGTACAATCTATTTATTTCTTGGTTAAATACTGCAAAGGAATATTTTATTAATTAGTTTCATCAGAGGTTAGTTTGTATACTACATTTAATTAGATTTGCTTTTTTTTAGTACCACGGCATCTCAACATACTTGAAAATTTTCATCACCATCAGAAGGCCCACTGGCCCAGGAAACTTATAAATATACTTATGCAAGACATCATGAACCTTATTTATGAATATACTTGTGTAAGATACCATCAAACTTATCAGAATTTGGGAAAAAAAGGTTAAAGCTCTGAGTTCCTAAACCAACAGGTTAAATGCAGGAAATAGAGATGTGATTGACTAGCGAGATAATAAGTTGTGCCTCATGTCCTGGAGAACTTGGTAATTGTGCATTGCTGTCAAAAAAAGTAATCTACAAACTATATCAAACACATAAAATCATATATACACCAAGTCACCAATTGTTCCCAGCATGGAAACTACCAAAAACAAGGTTCAGAGAGGTAAAACTATACCTAAATTCTCTAAATGTTGTTCCGAAAAGTAACACTGAAAAGTTTTGAAAAAGTGGGGAAAAGTCCTTTACATAACTAGATTCAAATAAAAAACAAATACCTTTTTTTCTGGGTAAGAATTACAGGGATACAGCCCATACAGGCATACAGCTAATAAATTTTAACATAGAAAATCCGAAGAAAAAGTGCAAGTTATTTGTATATGATTTAAATATTACAAAATAAAACCATTAGTAAATTCAGACCAACATTGGAATAAAATGTGTCTTAGAAAATGAATCCTGATAACCCCAAATCTAGTCGTACAGTCCATTTCATACTCCACTAAGAGTCCGTTTGTTTTGGAGGAAAACACTTTCCTGGAAAATGATTTTCCATCATTTCCCCATTTTTCNCCAGGAAGCACAACGTGATAATTAATGAAGATGCAGTTGATCTATCAAGTTCTGATCCTCTACAACCAAAAACAAAGAAAAATCTGTGGAAATGTGTCTTATCCCATACTTAGTTCATCAGAACAGGAATAGATAATTATTTAATACAGTTTTCATAAGCGTAGGATCCAACTACTTGTGATTATCACGATATAACAAGTTTTTATTTTATGTCGCATTCTATTTTTTTCTCAAAAGTAGTCACTTGGTTAAACTTTCATTTGAGCATCCCCTTAGGCAAAGGCCTATGAATAGCTTATAATAATTTAGATGTTCTTCCATTAGTCTCAATGAAATTAATATGTTGAGCTTTGATTGTACAATCTATTTATTTCTTGGTTAAATACTGCAAAGGAATATTTTATTAATTAGTTTCATCAGAGGTTAGTTTGTATACTACATTTAATTAGATTTGCTTTTTTTTAGTACCACGGCATCTCAACATACTTGAAAATTTTCATCACCATCAGAAGGCCCACTGGCCCAGGAAACTTATAAATATACTTATGCAAGACATCATGAACCTTATTTATGAATATACTTGTGTAAGATACCATCAAACTTATCAGAATTTGGGAAAAAAAGGTTAAAGCTCTGAGTTCCTAAACCAACAGGTTAAATGCAGGAAATAGAGATGTGATTGACTAGCGAGATAATAAGTTGTGCCTCATGTCCTGGAGAACTTGGTAATTGTGCATTGCTGTCAAAAAAAGTAATCTACAAACTATATCAAACACATAAAATCATATATACACCAAGTCACCAATTGTTCCCAGCATGGAAACTACCAAAAACAAGGTTCAGAGAGGTAAAACTATACCTAAATTCTCTAAATGTTGTTCCGAAAAGTAACACTGAAAAGTTTTGAAAAAGTGGGGAAAAGTCCTTTACATAACTAGATTCAAATAAAAAACAAATACCTTTTTTTCTGGGTAAGAATTACAGGGATACAGCCCATACAGGCATACAGCTAATAAATTTTAACATAGAAAATCCGAAGAAAAAGTGCAAGTTATTTGTATATGATTTAAATATTACAAAATAAAACCATTAGTAAATTCAGACCAACATTGGAATAAAATGTGTCTTAGAAAATGAATCCTGATAACCCCAAATCTAGTCGTACAGTCCATTTCATACTCCACTAAGAGTCCGTTTGTTTTGGAGGAAAACACTTTCCTGGAAAATGATTTTCCATCATTTCCCCATTTTTCTTTGTTTTCTTAAGGGGTGGACATCAATTTTCTCAAAGATGGAAAACTTAAAAAAAAAAAAAAAAAAAAGAGAACTCATTTTCCTTTTGTAAGCAAGGTATGCCTCATTTTCCTTCCCATTTCTTAGTCTTCTTCTTCTCTCCTTATATCTCTCACTCTTTTCCTTTCAATTTTCTTTTTTCTCCCTAAGTTTTTCTCCACCAAAACAAAAAAAGGAAAACTTGTTTTACAATTTTGTTTTCCATTGAAAACTATTTTTCGTAGAAAATCATTTTCCCTGGAAAGTGTTTTCCATCAAAACAACCGGATCCTAAGGGAGTATTTTATGTCGAAAATAGAAACAATGTTTGTTGTGATTAGCGTTACCTGATCCTCCCACAATCCGTGCACCGCAATTCCAGAGAGCTAAAAAAGGCAAATTATATTGGTGAACGGGTAATTTGAGGCACAATTTACCACATTCAGTAGCAAGTTGTGAATTGGTTCCAATTGGCCCAATTCTCATAATTGCAAACTTGGTAAAACTGGCTCTGTTTTAGGAATACTTGTAACACCATCACCATACATAATTTTATACAAGGGAATTACTATTTTTCGCCTAAAAGTTCCTGTTTTTTTCCTTAAATTGTTGCTGATTTTCTCATTTTACCCTTGAATCTAAACCACCCATAAGCAATATTACCACTACCATCCAGTCCTTCACCACCACCATCACCTTTGATGACCAACAAGCTTAATTTTAAAAGCATGCGCACTAAAGCACCAAGAAAAAACGCCTCTGGGGCAGAGGCACAAAATCGCGGGCTTTTCAGGGATTTTTGTTTGTTTCTAATTTTTTAGCCTTTTGAGCCAGACCCACGAGAGATGCACGAGGCGCAAGGTGCACACCTCTCTTGCGCCTAAGTGCAACTGTCGCCTTTTAAAACTAAGCCAACAAGGCGACAATAAAGGTCATCAGATTTTTTTTTTTTTGAAACTTTGTGATGAATCGTCCTGGCCAGAAGATTGCCCCTAGAGGAAATCGTCTGACCTAGACGATTGTCGTCTGTCTAGGTCGATTCAGCGCAAATGTTTATACAAAAAAATCTTACTAACACTGCCTTCTTCGTTTTCCATTATGGTTCTTGGTGATGGAAGAGTGGTGTTGGCTGAATTGAGTTAAAGGGTGTTGTATGATTTGAGTGGTGCTGAGACGTTTGGGTTGGTGGTGGAGTGGTGTTGCTTGAATTGAATCAAAGGTTGTTTGATTTGAATGGTAGTGGTGTTGAAAGATAGAAGTGATGAGGGACTGAGGGAGCTGAAAAGAAGCGAACTTTAGGGAGAAAGATAGTATTTTTTGGGCTGAAAATAGAAGTCCAATTATACTTTATCTTGTTGCTAATGATATCTGCATATCCTAATTGCCACCTTGATTAAGTCGGAAAAAGGTAGCAACCGAAGTTAAGGCTTCATATGAATTGCAAATCTAATCAATAAATCTCAAAGAAACAATAAGCTATATACAAGAAGCTGCTTACTTTTTGCCATGTCATCAGCTAATGAAACTTATAATCGCAACTGATTTTTCCCCCACTCATATTCTCAGGATACAGTATAACCTTACAGCACAGATTAGGAGAATTTTATTTTTTACGTGTTCAGAAATGGGTATCCTACTTGAACCAAGTGCTAACTAGAATCAGGGCATATGACTGCAACAAAATCCATAATGGTTTTACCTCAAATGATTATTACTCCTTAGCCAAAAAATCCACCTAACAATTACAAATCATAGCAACTAGTGCCCGCAAGTCAAGTTAGATCTCTGCAATAGATAGCATCTTTGTGAAGAGGAAAACGTACACTACCTTATCTAAATCCTCCCAAAGCTGAAAGTTAAGAGGTTCCTTAAAAATTATTTGGGAGTTTGGGCACAACAATTACTAGCAGCATTTGCAATTTCTCCACAACAAATGAACTTCATCCTCATAATCCTATCAACCTTTATACAGACCTCCACTATATATCTTACTATCTAACCATCCATGAAAATAAAGTGTTTCTATTCTTGTCTTATCCAAAGTGTAACAATTTACAACCCCATGGTCAAATGACTCTAGCTTTCTGCCTTACACACTTAAGACTTTTGAACACACAAAATGTATACAATCCTCTTCATGAGTTCAAACAACTCAACTAACTGTCCAATAGAAAACCCTAAGTTCCAAGAATCTATACACAACAAAATGTTCATAAACTTCCATGGTCTCACATTTGTAGAGCCTGTAATCCCTTGATCATCACAATTCACATCACACCCGGACGATGTGGCGAGTCGTTTTGAGGTGAAGACCTAGCAATTCTTGCATAGTTATCACTACACCCAGAGTTAAGAAGTCTAGCACATTGTCAAGTAGGGAAAATCCCCACAAATATATCATATTGGTTCATGCTCATAGATGAGACAACTTTTATCAGATAAAGAAGGAATATAGAAAATATAAAAATTGATTCATGTAGTTGGCACTATCTTTTAGGGATTAAAACTTTGATTTTGATGTTGCTGTTGGAGGGGGCATATCCTTTGAATTGTCTATAAGAATCCTTCAGCACATCAGAATCTATAATCATGTTGTATTGTTATTTTATTTTTCAATTCTAGAAGAGAGTAGATTTTCTTTACATTAGTGGGAAACTTCTAATTTCCTCAAGTCTCTTCTCTTTTTCAAAAACTCCATTTCATGAAACGTGTTTTCTTTCAGCTAAAGTTTCAAATCTTTATGAATTAATCGGCACATAATCATAGCCACGGCCAAATTTCTGAATCATTCTTCCGTAAGCTTGCTGAGAAAAATGTAAAGTTGATCAGTCTTAAATATAAATGCAGCTACCCCACAACAAGTGTAAACCCACTATAGGTTAACAAGGAGTTATGGGACATAATAAAAAAATGTCGGTCCCTGGCAACATCGCATATCAGTCTTACATGTGGATTTCATCTGGAAGATCCCCACTAAGTGAACAGAACATAGTTACACAAGATGCAAATAAAGCCTGCTATAAAGCACAGAAAGATTTAAATATAACCTTGAACATCTATAACAAAGTGACCACAAACTCTTTGACATAAAACTGAAATCATATATCCCAAAGTAAATATATGTAGTATCAGACAAGATGCATAAACAAAAAGGGAAGAAAATATGAAGCAAGAAAACAAAAGTGCAGAAGGCAAGAATACAAGATGGCATTTCCGTACCGTGTCACCCTTATTCAAGAATAGTTTTGCAATTTCAATCCCAGCCTGCAAAAAATCAATCACAGAATCCATTACATAAGTAAACATAACATATAAAGAGGAACATTATTGTGTCCCTTTTCATGCAATAATTGTTCTACAAAGATCCTTTCAGTTCCCAACATACCACAAGATTGAATGAAAGAGAAGGTTTCGAGAATAAATCTCTTAACAGCAGCAAATCCTAAACTTTATAATCCTAACAAACTCAGTTAATGCATTTCACTCCATTCACTTAACAGAAACATTGGTATGTAAAAATCATAATCAACGAAATTTATTTTGACAGAGGAAGATGATGACAAGCTGGAGGCTCACAAGCAGCAAGGCCATTCAACAATTCAATGTTACTGACGTTTTGATTGGCATCAGTATGACTAGAAGGTATAATTAATTAATTATCATCAAAGTCAATTTCTCCAAATGCAAGACCCTGATTGATATTTAGCAGTCAAACAGCAAGAACATTACATGATTATTTGTAAACACAAGTGCCATGGAAAATAGTGGAACTCTCTCAGTGAGACAACTGTGGAAGCAGGGAAAGGAAGATTAAACCAACCCTAAAGAACCTAGTAAATAAGTCACAGCCTCAAGTAAAATATACAGCCCAAGGATGAGAATGTTCTTCACAGCTAATTAATTATTCATAAAGAGCTGTGATTGATTCAGAGTGTTAATGCACATATTTCCTGAAAACTTATTCAAAATTCTCTAGTTCAGCCTTGCAATGAATTTCATATTCTTCTTGTCCACCTGATCCCCGCCCCCTGCTTTTGGTCCACTAAAGCATCAAATTAGTCTATAGTATACAGTGAGTGATTTCCATGCACCAAAAAAATCCTTCACTCCCCCTATTTTTAGGAGCATCGGTAACTTAAAAGTATCTTTTTGGAATTTTAGCATTCAATAAAGCTGTTGAAAGACTAAATCAAGGTGTAATTGGCTCAGCTTAATACAAACAAAATTCACCCACATTCCTACTAAAGCAAAATGGGTTTAAGGGTAAACAAGAAAATGAGGGTCCGTTTGGTAGGGCGTAAAACATTTTCAATGTAAAATGATACAATTTTCCATTGTTTGGTTGCATGTAAAAAAAGTGATGAAAATAGGGAAAATGAAGGGAGTGGAAAGAGGTAGTGAGGAAAGAGTGTATAAGGGGATGGAGGAAAATTGTTTTCCTTTCATTTTGGAAGGAAAATGGTTTTCCATCATTGTAAGGAAAAATTTACTCCTATGAAAAATGATTTTACATTCCTTTGTGTACCAAACAATGTAAAATTGGGAAAGGGAGAAAAACACTTTTCATGGAAAATGTTTTACGCTCTACCAAACAAGCCTGAATTGTTGCTAAATGAAATGTCTACAGATAAGCAAGAATAATAACATTCAGGCATATACCTGCACTAGGCCTCCATAATTATCCCGTAGATCCAGAACAAAGCATGAGGCACCTAGGTCCTGAAGGCGCTTCATTGCTGCGTAAGTATTGTTTGCAGTAATATGATAAAATTTATGAGGATTTAACATTTAAGGGTAAAAAGGTTGGTAGACACATATTGCATGCTTAAGAGTTCAAGAACCTGCAGAAACAAAACATAACTATGACAGCAGCTGGCCATATGCAGTAACAGCTTCCTAATATAAATGATATATTGATGTAAAAAGCACTCACTTGAGTGCTGTGACAACAAGTCAATTCTGTCTGAAGAAACTTGTTGGATAAGGGAGTTTGAAGACGAAGCTTCTGATATTTGGTAGAAGAGAGTGTCCCATTAAGCTTTTCAGCTAAAACAACTATTAAAAAAAAAAAAAAAGAAAGAAAGAACTGGCAAGGTTCACCCCCCACTAAAAAAGGTAATGCTTTAATAACTTGTAGCCATGGAAAGGCTACACAAAAAGGCAGTGTAAAGAGTTGATTTGGCACCAAGGTTCAAGTCACATTGTGCAATAGTTATGAACAAGAATAGGAACTGCCACATTTTTCTTCAGGTATGTTGCTTAAATTTACAAGTCCATTTTTTTCCCTGTGAGATGACTAACAAAGGAGTTAGCCAACTTTCCCTCAATTGGTACCTAAATTCACCTCCTAATGAAAAGAATACAATGAACAAAACCTTGAGAGAGAGAGAGAGAGGCTCACATATACTTTTATAACAAACATCATCTAATTATCTATACTATCTAGTGTCAAGACAAACATGCATATGGTAACATCACAACCCCTACGACAATTTTTGAAGAGTTTCCCACCCTAAATTATTGTTACTCATCCAACATCTCTCAAAGTATTAATTTAAACATATATTAGTTACCTGTCACTATGTCTTTTTTGGCCAACGCATTGAACTCTTTAAGACGCACATATCCAACAGATGTTGCCCCATTGTCAATTTGCTCCAATCTGTAGAACACTGGAGGTCTAGCAACCAGCTGTCTCTCAACTTTGATGGACTGAAGTGGACCACAATCACCATGCTTAACCTACGAATTGATTCTCGTTACTCACTAGGTTACAAGAACAAGATAGTTAAAAAAGATTCATCCATTGCATATATGGCAGTGTTACAGAAATTACACCTCAACTGATACAAAAGTTTCACTGGGGCCTTGCAATTTTGATGATACTTCAAAAGCTGATTTGCCCCTTACATCTTCCCCATCAACTGATAAAATTTCATCACCCTAAGAAAAAGATAATGGATAAAAATGTTAAATTTATTTGCTTTTCCCACATGGATGAAGTCTTGCAAGCATTGAAAAAAGACCATTGACATAACATGTGAAGCCCTAGGATAACATGTGAAACCCTAGGATAACATGTGAAACCATTGACATACATAACATGTGAAGCCCTAGGCACCTAGAGCCATCTTTTCCAAATGACCGAAGATCCGAGATATTAAACCTTGAAATAAGATCAAACAAAACAATCCCCTAAACCTGCCATGGGTCGGAGCCTTTTAGAAACATTAAGGTAACACCCTTAGAAAATAAAATAAGCAAAAGCAGTGAAAATGCTAAACTTATGAACTAAGCTTGATGAGCACTTGCGCAAATATGCCCATTCCTTATTGCTGTATATATATCATTTTTCTATTCAGAAATAATAGTCCACAGATAAAAGACTAGAAGAAATATCTTAGGACGTTAGGAAAACCCATCACATTTTTTTATCATAATTGGTACTCAATACTATAATAGATTTTGATTAGCATTTCCAACTTACCCTTAATCCCAAAAAAATTGGGGTCGGCTACATAAACCAAAATTAATCATTCCATGTGGTCATCCACATAAATTTTCCTCCTCCATCGCCTGTGATCAAGAACCTCATTCTCTTGTAAATCTAAAAGCTCCATATCCTTTTTAACCCCTTCCCACCAAGTCATTTTCGGTCTTCCCCTACCTCGTTTGAGATTTCCATGATCCCACCCTTCCACTCGTCGCACTGGGGCTCCCTCATGTCTCCGTCTCACATGTCCGAACCAACGCAAACGATTCTCCCTTAATTTGCTTGCTATGTCTCCAACCCCAACTTTTCGACATATTATTTCATTTCTGATTCTATCCCTTAGAGTGTTCCCGCACATCCATCTCAACAACCGCATCTCCGTAACTCCTATTTTTTGAATGTGCTCCTTCTTGTAAGCCTAACATTCTGTACCATAGAGCAACACTGGTCTTATGGCAGTCCGGTAGAATTTCCCCTTCAACTTTAACGGGATGTTTTTGTCACATAACACTCCCGTAGCTGCTCTCCATTTAAGCCACCCAGATTTAATCCTATGTGTCACATCTTGGTCAATATCACCATTCTTTTGTATAAATGACCCAAGATATTTAAAACATTCCCCCATATCTAGGGCTTTTCCATCCAACCTTATCAGTCCATCACTTACCCCCCTCTAAGTCCCAAAGCGACAATCCATATATTCCGTCTTATTCTGACTTAGCTTAAACCCTCTGGACTCCAACCTTTGTCTCCATTGCTCTAATTTGGCATTAACCCCTTCTTTAGTTTCATCCACCAATACGATATCATCCGCAAACAACATACACCATGGTACCTCATCTAGGATTGACCTTGTTACTTCATCCATAACTATTGCAAAAGGAAAAGGGCTTAACGCTGACCCTTGGTGCAACCCAATTGTTATAGGAAAGTCTTTAGTCAACCCACCACAAGTCCTAACATTTGTGGACACCTCCCGATACATGTCCTTAACCAGGTCAATATACCTTCGTGGTATGCCTTTCTTTATCATTGCCCACCAAAGAACATCCCTTGGCACCTTGTCATAAGCCTTCTCTAGATCAATAAAAACCATATGGAGGTCCTTCTTCCGCGCCCTATAAAACTCTATCATTTGCCTTAACAAATGAATTGCTTCTATAGTGGACCTCTCAGGCATAAAACCAAATTGGTTTTCAGAGATGCTTGTGCGTGCCCTCAACCTATGTTCTATCACCCTCTCCCACAACTTCATAGTGTGACTCATAAGCTTGATCCCTCGATAGTTAGAACAATCTTGGGCGTCTCCTTTGTTCTTGTAAACTGGGACCACAGTGCTCTTTCGCCAATCTTGTGGGATCCTCGAAGTCTTCCAGACCTTGTTAAACAAATCTGTTAGCCAATCAATACCCACCTTACCCAAACACCTCCACACCTCCACCGGTATACCATCAAGACCAACTGCTTTCTTTGGTTTCATCTTTTTCAAAGCAGTCTCCACCTCTATCCTTCTAATCCTCCGCACATACTCCATGCTAATTTCCTCCTCATCTAGTGTCGTATCTCCTGTGACCTCTCGTTGACTGCCATTAAACAATTCATCGAAGTACCCCTGCCACCTGTCTTTTATGTCTTCGTCTTGAACCAAAACCTTATGGTTCTTATCCTTGACACACTTTACCAAGCCAATAGCCTTCCTCGCCTCTTGTCTTCTCTTCGCCATTCTGTAGATTTCTTTTTCTCCCTTTTTAGAGTCTAACCTTTCATAAACCTCCTGAAAAACCTTTTCTTTCGCTTGTCGCACAGCTACCTTTGTCTTACATTTAGCATCCTTATACTCTGCGAAGGTTTCCTCGGTCCTACATTTTCCCAATGCCAAATAACAATCTCTTTTATGTTTTATCGCTGCTTTCACTTCCTCATTCCACCAAGAAGTATCCTTATGCATCATACTCTTTCCCCTTGATTCCCCCAATACCTCGTTGGCCACTTTAAGGAAACAGCTCTTCATCTGTGACCAAGCTACCTCTGGATCCGCCTCTCTATCCCAATTCGCCTCCTTGATCACTTTCTCTGTGAAAACCTTAGCATTTGCATCCCTCAAGGTCCACCATCTTATCCTCGGCTCCCCTTTACTACATTTATTTTTCCCACTCTCTTTTAAACGGATAGTCATCACCAATAGCCGGTGTTGGGTAACCACACTCTCTCCTGGGATGACTTTGCAATCTATGCAACTTTGTCTATCCTCCCTCTTTGTGAGCAGGAAGTCTATTTGAGTTGCATTTGCTCCGCTACGAAAAGTTATCAAGTGGGAATCTCGCTTCCTAAACCAAGTATTAGCCAAAATTAAGTCGTAAGAGTGGGCAAAATCCAATATGGTCTCTCCGTGATCGTCTCTTTGCCCATACCCAAAACCCCCATGAACACTCTCAAAACCATCCTGAAGGTCCCCAACATGCCCATTCAAGTCACCTCCAATATATACCTTCTCCGTGTGAGGGACACCTTGGACCACCTCATCAAGATCCTCCCAAAAATGTCATTTCTCCTCTGCACTTAGCCCAACTTGTGGAGCATAAGCACTGGTAACATTTACAATCTCATTACCACACAACAACTTCACCCTTATCAACCTGTCGCTCTTCCAATAAGTCTCGATTACCTCTTGCGAAAGCCTTTCATCAAGGACTACACCTACTACATTCCTAACTCTATCACCATGATTCTTGTCTTGTCCAGCATACAACACCTTATACCCCAAGATCAAGCACCGAGCCCCCTGTCTTGTCCACCTTGTCTCTTGAACGCACAGGATGTTTACTCGTCTTCTCTTCATTACCTCCACCACTTTTGCTGATTTCCCTGTTAGAGACCCCACATTCCAAGAACCAACCCGTAAACCAACAGTAGACCCCTTCCTCCTTCGCTCTCTTGCACCACTTACAACCCTGTGTTCATTTGACACTACCCTCTAACGATGTGGCGCGTCGCTTCGGGGCAACGACCTAGCAACCCTTGCACATTTATCACTACACCCAGCCCTGGGAAGTGCAACGCGTCGCTGAGTAGGGAACGCCCCAATCGCATGCCCTTGCTTATTTGACACCACATTCGGGCAATGTGGCGCGTCGCTTCGGGGCGACGACCTAGCAACCCTTGCATATCTATCACTACACCCGGGTCTGAGAAGTGCAGCGCGTCGCTGAGTAGGGAACGCCCCCACGAAATCGTCATTTTGGTTCATGTCATAAGATGTGACTAAGTTTCACGTTGGCTGTCACCGACCTACTACAACCCTCCTCCTTTATCCAGCCTACTGGGTTGATATTATAACTTAATAATTGCTATTACAATCCGGTTATTATCGAAAACATAGTTTCAGTTTCGATTTTAGATTCGAAAGGAATTTCATTAAATATTAAGAATAATTGTTGTTCCGTGTATTTTAGTGATATGTTCTATATATTTGCTAAATTATCGACTGTTTATATGTTCTAGACTTACAAACTCACATCTAGAACATAGATAGCAAGAAACACAAAATATTCTAAACTATGATATGTGATACGAATTAATAAATGCATGTGATCCTTTTAGATATTAAGAAATTGTTTCTTGAAATTCCGCTGAATACATCTATAATCAGACTCTGGTATCAAGAGCCTTGATGTTTGCTCCTCTAATTAGTCCACGAGCACCACATTGAATTCCATGTATGCTAGTACAGAAAAGATGAATCTCTTACTTTTATGGGAGAAAGACAAAGAAAACTTTTAGGTTTAGGTTTTACGTAACTTGTAGGTTTGGGTTTTACGTAAAAATCTTCCTATGACATTTTCTAACCTAACAAGTTATCTTATATAACTTAATTAAATCAGAAAACCTAAAATTCAAAGTCTCCAGGCTTTCATTATTCAAGTCCAATCTTTTACTCTTTTGTGTGACCTCATAAAATTATGTTAATATTAGTTGCAAGCCCAACCATATTGGCCCACTGGTCATATTTATTCTCTAGCAAGTACAAATGGTTATCTAATTTAACTTAATTATTATTTCCATTATATAGTCCTAATTATATTTAGTAATTGCTAATTCATCAAAGAACATTTCCTTCAACAACAACAACTGCAACAACAAAGCTTTATAAGTTACTGAGTCAATATCTTCCTTAGTGGTGTGTTACTAAGTCTATCTCTTATAAGTTATATGTCCATAATATTTGGCCAAGTTTGACGCCACAAAGTGACACTCACAAGCAGAGGTAACAGTTCAATCATTTTCAAGGGTAGTAGTTGTTTTACTAGTAAAAGGGCTAAATGACAGTTAAATAGAATAAACACAGCTACGAGTCGATGAAATATGATGGGAAAGAAAAACATAACCAAACACAGAAGTGACGAGGAACGGAGAGGAAAAATAGAAGCTATAGTCCCTAGGGAAATTATACATGTGATCTAATATTCAAGCTTAGAAAATGCGATCCTCACAATCTTCTACCTCTTCCAAGAATACAACCACCTCAAATTTTAACATGGTCCAATCAGGTAGAAACTCGATCGTGAACTAATTTTGGTAGCATGTACAAGTTGCTGATAAAATGCAGAATAATATAAGGCACAAGTTTACCAAGGTACAATCACATAAAGCACATGTACTATAATATTAAGTGTCTATGTCTCTCTCCATTAATGTCAACACTTGCTTTTAGAATGTCAAATTAAAGATTAAAAAAATAAAGTTTGTAACTTTTGACTACAAATGTCACTGTTCTATGAGTAAAACAATAGAAGGTCATGCTTGGAGCAATGGTTAAGTGTCTATTTGTTGCATGGGAGTGTGCAAGCCTTGTACACTAGCCAGACCTTTTATTATCAATGTGTACTAAAGAATGTCAGCTTTGAGTACTTCTATTGATATTAAAGGAATAGATCAATGGCCAAACAGTATTCAAGACCAAATTTGACAAGAGGAGCAACAATTTTCATCACAGGAACATGCTAATACCTAGTTGTCAAAAGCAATTTGTGGGCACACCATCTCCACAATTCTGGTTTTTATAAACAACGATCCATCCTCTTTGGGTTGAGGATAATAACTACAATGAACACATCGAGCACAAACTTACAAAAAATCCACTAGCATCTGCCAATCCCTGACATTGCAGAACAAAAGGAATATCTAAGTTTTAGGTCATTAAATTAAAGGAAAAAATGGTGCAGGTCCTGAAAATCAGCGAACTCTGAATGCTACAGTGAAATATTTTGTTTAAGATTGCAGGGCAGGAATATATTTCACTAGAATGGTCAATTCCATAATGAAAGACTACTGAAGAGTTTAAGGCTATGTAACAATATAGTATACCGTAAAGCACTCGAAGACCAGCTCAGCTCCCAAAAGAGGAACTTGTGACCTGTGAAAGTCTGAGCCCACAAGTAGTGATCCTCAAGATCTGAAATGTTCTCACTCTGAACAACAAACCAAGGCCCTATGGATGAGGAGTTAACAAAAACCTTCTCCATACCTTATGCTAGAAATCTAGAATAATGAATAATGCTAGATACAACAACCCATTTTCCTCATGAAAATAAGAACTTTGCCATTCGATCACAGGAAAAGTAACTTAAACTACTCCAATGCTCAGTCAAGCTATATATATATCCAACTTTGAGCTAAGGCTCATGATCATGAATTCATGATACAGCGATAGAAAGCTTAATAGTTGATATTATTGGCTATAATCAAGAACACTGCAAAGCAACTAAATAAGCATATTGACAATGATATTTATTAATTTTTTTGGTGCATATATTGGCAATTATATTGGAATAAAACAACCCATCGAAGACAGCACTTTTGATTTGGTTACCTGTCTAATTCCAGCAGTCTGCGCAGGCCCGTCCAAGACAAGTCCAAGCACCTGAAGTTTGGAACTTCCGTTGTTGTCAGGCATCTCCCTGAGATTTATTCCAATACCAGTCATGTCATATCTTGCCATCTTCGAGAACTTCATTCATCAACGATTCACATGCCATGGAACAAAAAACTACAACTAGCATGAATTAAAATCTGTAATAGTTGCCATCAGAATGTTAATTTAGCTTACCAATTAGCATCATTGACAACAGTGAAAATGCAAACCATGCAAAGAAACAGTTAACAAATATGTATGGTGAGTTTGGAAATTAGGACAAATGACAAAAAGAGAAAAAGATATTGCAGACAAAAGGTAAACAATCAGCAACCAAGTTCTATAACATTTGCATTTGTTTATGCTAAAATATGCAATCCAACCCAATAACTGCTGTTAAGAATTAAAGCAATAGTATAATCCACTAGAAGAATAGTACAGCTTTGACTCCTGGCTTTATCAAAACTTGACTGTTTGAGTAGATTAAAAAATCCGTACTCAGAAATGCTAATACTGGAGTTAATAATTAGAGAATAGACCCATTATTCTGAAACAGATTAGGTGGTATAAAAATATTAAAGCATCATTCTTAACGCTGATTACCTCTTCCGGTGACAAAAAACGTGTATAGGGATCTCCCAAGCTTCCCAGCATTTTCTGTATAACATTATGAGCCTTGGATCTAGTCTTAATAGAACTATTCAATATATCTTCCTTCTTTTTCTGTATGCACAAGATAGTTATGCATTTAAAAGAGTGCGCAGAAAAAAAAAAAAAAAAAAAAAAAAAAAAAAAAAAAAAAAAAAAAAAAAAA
>PYUH01000061.1:166347-228991 GCA_016808085.1 Suaeda aralocaspica | reverse complement strand
CTAATATCTTTAGTAATTGCTAATTAATTCATTCAAAGAACATTTTCACTTCCTACATATTCACACACTGCCACAAAAAGCTTATAAGTACTGCTCAATAGCTTCTTAGTGGATTTTTCTTTTTTTCTTCGTTGTGTACTAAGTCTCTCTCTTTATAAGTTATATGTCCCTGTGCTATTGGCCATGTTTGAGCCCCAAGTGCCCATTCTCATCAAGCCCGGATTTTTTTGTTCTTTTGTGGTTTTTCTGGTAACCGGTCAATCATTGTCCGGGTCGGCGTTGTTCTCCTATGCAACGGGCTACGCCAGTAACTCGCATACCACGTACGAGCGCTGCCATCTGCTGGGCCCCGCCACCGAACCCCTCACCACCCCGCCTTGACGGGGAACGGCGAGGGACCATAGACGCTATTCCTCGGGACCTTACACATGTGCTCCCTATTCAGACTTTAGCGAAAATGCGCATCCTCACTCTTCTCAACTTTCCAAGCTACACCACCTCAATTTTACCTGTGCCAATTCCAGTGTAGCAACTCGATCGTGTCATCCTACTTTTGGTACGCATGTACACGGTTGCTGCATAAAATGCCGAGATCTATAAAGGCCACAGTTTCGCACCAAGGCGTACCATCCACCATAAGCCCTTGTACTCTAATTTAAGTGTCTCATGTCTGCTCTCCCTTAATGCTCACTTGCTTTTAGAGATGTCCACTTCCAGATTAAAATAGATTTTGTCACCTTTGTACTACCAATGTCCGTTCTGAGTGGTAAACAGATAGAAGGCATGCTGTAGCCGCAATGGTCTAAGTGTCTCATTAGTGCTGGGAGTGTGCAGCTGTTCACTAGCCGCACCTTATATAAGTGTTAAAGATGTCGCTTTGAGTACTTCTATTGATATTAAAGGATAGATCATGGCCAACGTTTCAAGACCAAATTTGACAAGAGGGCACACAATTTCATCACAGGAACATGCTAATACCTGTTGTCAAAAGCAATTTGTGGGCACCCACTCCACAATTCTGGTTTTTACCCGATCCATCCTCTTTGGGTTGAGGATAATACTACAATGACACATCGAGCACAACTTACAAAATCCACTAGCATCTGCCAATCCCATTGCAGACAAAAGAATCTCTAAGTTTTAGTGGTCATTAACGGAAAAAATGGTGCGCAGGTCCTGAAATTCGACTCCTGAATGCTCAGTGAATTTTGTTTAGATTGCAGGGCAGGATATTTTCACCTGAATGGTCAATCCATATGAAGACTATGCAGGGTTTAGGCTCTATGTAACATATAGTATACCGTAAGCCTCGAAGACCAGCTCAGCCCCAAAAGAACTTGTGACCTGTGAAAGTCTGGCCCACCGTAGTGATCCTCAAGATCTGAAATGTTCTCATCTGAACAAACCCAGGCCCTATGGATGGGAGTTACAAACTTCCTCCACCTTTGCTGATCTGAATATGATAATGCTAGATACAACAACCCTTTTCCCTCATGAATAAGAACTTTGCCATTCGATCACAGGAAGTAACTTAATACTCCCATGCTCCGTCTGCCTATATATATATCCAACTTTGAGCTAAGGCTCATGATCATGAATTCATGATCGCGATAGAAAGCTTATAGTTGATTTATTGGCTATACATCAAGAACCTGCACCAAGCAACAAATAGCATTGACAATGATTTTTTTATTTTTGTTGCATATATTGGCAATATTATTGGATAAACCCACCCCTCGGGACAACTTTTGATTTGGTTACCTGTCTCTTCCAGCGTCTGCGCAGGCCCGTCCAGACAGCCCCGCACCTGAGTTTGGAACTTCCGTGTTGTCCGGCATCTCCTGAGTTTTTCCAATACCAGTCTGTCATATCTTGCCATCTTCGCGACTTCCTTCATCAACGATTCACATGCCCTGGCAAAAACTACAACGCCTGTTAAAATCGTAATAGTTGCCATCAGATGTTAATTTAGCACCATTAGCTCTTGCCACAGTGAAATGCCCCCCTGCAAGAAACGTTACAAATATGTATGGTGAGTTTGGAATTAACAATGCACAAGAGAGAAGATATTGCGACAAAGGTAAACAATCAGCAACCAGTTCTATAACATTGCATTTGTTATGCTAAATATGCAATCCAACCCAATAACTGCTGTAAGAATTAGCAATAGTTATCCACTAGAGTAGTACAGCTTTGACTCGGCTTTATCAAAACTTGACTGTTTGAGTAGATTAAAAATCGTACTCAGAAATGCTATCTGGAGTTAATAATTAGAGAATAGACCCATTATTCTGAAACAGATTAGGTGGTATAAAAATATTAAGCATCATCTAACGCTGAATACCTCTTCGGTGAAAAAAACGTGTATAGGGATCTCCCCAGCTCCCCATTTTCTGTATAACTTATGAGCCTTGGATCTAGTCTTAATAGAAACTATTCAATATATCTTCTTCTTTTTGTATGACACAGATAGTTATGCATTTAAAGATGTGGGCAGGAAAAAAAAAAAAAAAAAAAAAAAAAAAAAAAAGAAGAAGATAACAACAACAAAAATTTAACAAGTTTGCAAGCAAAAATATTCTTCAAATAAGAAGGTACAGAATACCAGTAATATTAAGATCTAAGTAAGAATTCTTTGATCACGGTATAAAAAGATATGCATTAGTAGACAAGTAGGAAAAAAAATTAAGAAGGTGAGATATGCAGCAGTATAGTCACTCATTAAACAAAAGAAAATGGAATAAATACAATTGACAATTAGTGGCGTTAAAATCCACACTCATCAAAATCATAGTTTCAACTACAGTTCACTTGTTTTTGTCAATCTCCCTTTAGGTATCCAAATAAAGAGCTCATATCTTTTTGATTTGATCTTCAACTGAATCATTTTGTTTTCTAATTTTTTACCTTCTTCAACGGACCTTTTTTTCCCAATTAGTTCATTTAATTGAAGTTAGCTCCAGCATGGTCATCCAAATTAACATCAACAAAAATCACATAACGTTGAATAGAGTTATAGTTTAAGTAGATGCTATTTGATACCACATTCTAGGTAGTTATAGTTTGTATTTTTCCACTATATAGTGTATCCTTCAATAGAGTTATAATAAGACAACTCTTGAAAAGCATGCTTATGAATATGAATAGACATTGACCGTGAAATCATGACACATGGCACAACAAATAACAATTGTAGTAGCTAATAATTTTTCTACTTATCGATGCTTGTTCCATTGGCATTAGTCATTAGATGTTAGTTATTAGCAATAGGCTATAAACAAATAGATGATTAAATAGGTGCTAAGTACAAGTAGCTTTCAATGCACAATTTTAGGTCAATAACAACGATATCTAGCTTTTAAATTGAACCATAGACAACATAACGTTTTTTGAAAAGGCTACTTCAATTGCCAAAGTAGTCATTCCACTACCACTTCTAAACACTAGCTTTTCGATATGACACATTATTTGATTGGAGCGGGATTGACTAACAAGCACTCAAAAAAGTGCTGCCAAAATAATACTAAAGCTAAACAAACACAACAAAACAAGAAATTCATAAAGCTTCATCTTTAATTCTTTATTTGAGTAAAATCAATCGAAACGTATAACTAGCTCTTGCTCCGCAACGGAATTAATTCCAACAAAATTTACTCAATTCATTTAACAACCAATACAAATTTCCAAAATACTTAAAAAAAAAAAAAAAAAAAAAAAAAAAAAAAAACAATGATCACAAATTGAAGACATAAAAATTAGGGTTTTTCATCGACTAACATAACATAAAATTCATCATCATACTATAAATACATCACTAGCACTATCACATTCATCATACAAAACTCAAATTAATCACATCAACCAAAAAAAGCATTTCACAAATCAACAAAAAAATCAAACAATTTACTCAAAATTAAGAACAAACAAAAAAAACGCAATAAATTTAATAATAATCATAAAAAGTGAAAGAAAGAGAATTACAAGCCAAAAACCAGGTGACCAGAGACGACGTTCAGTGGAATCAAGAAAACTGTTATTAACAATCTCCCAAGCTTCCTCTACAATACCTTCATTAGTCACCACTTTCGGCGAAAGCGGTGTTGGTTCAGCTGCCAATTCTGTCTGATTTTCGCGGCAGCTTTCAACAGACGGCGAAGAAAGCTGCTGCGAAAGAGGCAGAGGAGGAGGAGGATTAGCGGCAATGGAAAGTGGAGATGATATGAGGAGGGAGAATGAGAGTGCGGTAGTAATTATGGATTGTTTGGGGAATTTGAGAAGGTTGTTGTTGTTGTTGTTGGAAATGGAGGTTTTGGGTGGTTCATTTTTGAAGGTGTTGTTGATGGTTGTAGTGGAGGAGTAGGGGTTTTGTGGAGTGGGAGAAATGAGGATCATTCTCTAGTTTTGAGTTTAGTTTTTGGTGTTTGAATTTTGCATTATGGGGTAGTTATTCTTCACTTATTATAGTTTGTTGTGGAGTAGGTTTTGGAGAAGTTGTGGTGACCAAATATTTTGGTTCATTTCACTTTAATTCTGTTTACTCTTATACGTGGTTAGTCACACTGTCAATTATAATTTCTATTCTTATCACTTAAAATGTGTCTTACAAGTTTAACTATTGAAAGAATAGTAAGGCATCATGATTGGTCCACATAGGCTTGTAATAGTAAAAACACTTACCCTTCATGTGGTTTGCACGTGTTTTTTTTCTTTGGGTTTGTTTGCCTCTGAAATTCCTTCTTCCTTTCTTCTTCCTTGTTACTCATTTGTTGGCAACTGTTCCCAACTCCTTGCGACCCTTATACCTCGAAATCGCATTCAGTTGTTTGTTCTTGTGGCGGTTGTATCTCAGGAATGAAGGTGTTCTTGTGTTTCTTTTACTTGCAAATTCGCTTTTATTGATTCGCATTTATTGGTTGCCTAATTGATAGGGGTATTTATGGAGTTAGGGTTTCTTCAGTGACATATTAGTTCTGGCAACCCTAATTCCGTAAATATTGCTGTCTATTGGGTTGATTTTGGAGGTGTGTAAGCGGTTGGCGATGTTGTCTTGCATTATTTACAGATGTGTTCCAGGTTAGTAGGGATTTGGTCTGTGGAATTTGGGTTTTTTTTGCTAATTGTATGGCGTTGGGCCCTAATTGTTTGATTTCCAGTTCATGTGCTTCAAATTAAGAGGATAATTGTTTCATGTTGTAGAGTAGAATGTGTTTTCTGCATTTTCAAAGTTAATTGTTTGCTTTGTTGTAGAGTTCAGAGCTAATTAAGTTCATTATTCATGTATTTTGATATAATTTACATTGATTTAATTAGTTAGTATACTTAATTAGTTTATTGATTGTAATGTTGTGTCCTGGTTTGGGTTGGGCAGAAGCTGGGTTAGCTTAATGGGTTGTGGACTATATATTTTTGATACAGTATTGGGTTGTGAGGGTTGTGCACTTATTTTTGATGGGGTTAGGACGGCCAGTGTAGAGTTGTGCTTTAGTATGTTTTTGATATACAAATCCCCATTGCTTCATCCATTCTAAGGAGTGGTTGGTCAAAGTGGACCATTGCCTTTTCATATAAGATGTGTCACATGTATAGCCTTTGCTGCTAAACTTAAGGTGTTTTGGTAGTAAAAAAAAAGCGCGAAACATATTGTTCTCCCTCAATGTTGCACTGAAAATTATGGTTCCTCACAAAATCATTTTAGGCATGTCTTCTATGTAATCTAAGCTAAATTGCACTTGCTGATTTTAAGGCTTTGTAAATATATATATTAGTATTGGTTCCTTTTTCCATGGGAAAAGGCTTTCTTTTCTTGCCTATAAATAATCATAGCCATTGTATTTGCATCAAAATAATTGAGGCAAGTCAACTTGTTTCAGCATACTTTCAAATTTTCAGTTTTCTTCTGGCACAGAGGTCAATTCTCTTCTTCTTATTATTTATATGGAGGCTTTATAATAATTAGAAGTGGTGTATTGTTATGTGCTTCTATGTTATGTTTTATGTGTTTGTTGCATTATTATTGAGATTTTATCCCAGCATTCTCATGCTTGGTTTACTTTGTATTATATGAAAATAGCCTTGTTCTTGGTTTACCATGTTAGTGTATGTTTGTCATGTATTGAATATTATTTATATGGAGGCTTCATAATTTAGGATTGGATATTGTTATATGCTTCTATGCTATGTTATATATGTTTGTTACATTATTATTGTTGAGATTTAATAGTAACACTCTTATATATGGTTGGTTTAGTGTAGATTATATAGAAGCACCCTCATTGTTGGTTTATCATGTTAGTGTATGTTCATTATAAACTGAGTGCTATATATGTTTCTAGGTTTTGTTCTTTATGCTTGTTAGATTGTTTGCTACATATCATTTACAAATAGCCTCATGCTTGTTTTAGCATGTATGTATATTCATTCATTATGAACATTAAAATTTAAATACAATGTTATTCAGAATTAGAATATCACAAGTACTGTTTAATTTTCGATTCTGTTATAAGCTGTTGTATTAGTGGTTTGGATTTGTTGATTATATCAATATAACAGTCACTATATTGTTCTTCCTTATATTATTGGAGTATGTTAAGATTTTAGGAGGGATTGAGTTATTACACTTGAAATTTAGCTTGAATTATATTTAAGGACCAATTATTGTTACTCTTGTGCAAAGGTTATGGCAGCGGAACCGATGATAATTTCCATAGATTTTAAGCTTGTATTAGAGGATGTATGTCAGGTGCTTGGATATGCCAAGCCTATATATGGTTGTCATGATGTTATCAAAGAAGTAGCAGATGTGGCTATCACTTTACCTCATTGTGTATTTGGTTGTACGATCGTTGGTGATGAAAAGGATACATATGAGGAATCCTGTCAATCTGCAGCTCGAAGAATGAGTGTATTTCTTACCAAAATCCATAAGCTTAGAGTTATGGATATAAATTTGGAAATGCGTGTTCATAATGAACGGAGTGGACAGTTATTCCAGCTTAAATAGCAGACTCTTGAGAAAAGAGAAGGAAATTTTTCACGTGTTCAATCTTATGATTTCTATCAAAAAGAAGGAATTGATTGGGCGTGCCATACAGTCCGTATTGATTTCTTGAAGTTGGATTAAAATTGTTGTTTCATTGAAAACTCCACTGAAGATGTTTTCATTTGTTGGTGTGGAGGAGCAATTTAAAACAGAAATATGTCTTCTTGGTATATCGTAGGTGAAAAATCTTGGGATGTTGAAACTGCTAAGCAAACAGTGGCTAAGAATGTAATAGATTTCCTTAAGACCAAGTACCAATTTGAAATAGAAGACATAAATTGTCATCTCTTAGTTGAAAGTGTTGAAGCAACTGCCTATGCAAGGGTAAAATATGTTAATGTCAAGGAGTGTGTTCTAGGACTGCCTAAAAATTTAGATACTTCTGTAGGCGTAATAGATCAGGATTTAATCGCACCTAGATCTCTACAGAGCAAGATCATTCATCTGAAATATCCTCCAAAGATTCCTAAGAAGACAAGGAATGGTGAAGGCAGTCGGTTTTTTTCCTCTGTTGTCAAACGTGAAATGATACCACAGGAACTGGAAACTGTGGTCAAGCATAGAAAATCCAGTGATTAGATTAGATGGTTTGTTACATTGGTGCCGCTAGCAAAACCTTTTGCATAGAAATTACTTTAACAAATGATGATAGCTGCAGGATAAATGGGTTGTTTGATAAGGCTATTTCTGGATAAAGAATGTCACCTAGATATTTTATATGTGTAGCCAACTCATGGTTTATATGTAAAGAATAAGAGTTTAGCTAGTAGATAGCATGGTGCTATTGATTAGTTTAGGTAGCTTCAGATAATATCATCTACTACCTTGATGTAGGTTTATGTAGCACCATTTTAATAGCTTAGGGTTACCTTTTGTAGTATTTATTGAATGATATTCCTGGTGTTCTAGAAGTAGGAATGCAAAGTTGTAATTGCTACTTTTGTAACATCTTTTGCGAAATGAATAGAATAATATTATTATTACTTTTGTTATGCCAGTTTCTACTTGTTATCTAAATATATTATATGTGATTTGTTGAAATATATTGTTAGCCCATGCTATTTAACTTGTCTTTATATTTTGATGATATTTTATAGGAGACAATATGTACTATTTAGGTGTAGTTTCAGTTTTGAAAGATGTTTCGTGGTCATTAAAATGTTGCCTCTCTATGCTCATTCATGTCTTATTCATTTTTCCTTTTATGTCATCGTATATTTAGAAATGCAGCATACATCAAACATAGTTACTCATCGAATGCGGCAATTCAGTCCCACAGTCTGTCAGACATCTGAATTGCAACAAGCAGACCAGAAAAGAAATTACAGTTCAATATTTGGTGGCCAATGTACTGAAATGCCCTCATCAGGCATGGAAAATGAAGTATTAGTGGCAGAAAGTGGTAGACGACAGACTACACGTGCTCGTTACCAACGCCCAGGTTAGCTCGCATTAGTAGTGTTGAATAAAGTGCTTAATTTTAAGATACATGTTTCATATGCTTATATAATTACTGTTGCTTTGGAAGCAATATTTTGGAATCTTATACCTACAGTTCCACATGTGTTATTAGCTCCATCATATTGCTTGTTCTGTGGAGCAAATTAAAGAAATTCCAATATTAATCACCTGGTTTTTGTTGTGCGAGCGGAGAGGTTAAGATTAGTTCAAATCCTTTTCCTGATGAACTACTTAGTCTATACACTACAAAATCTGACATTGCAGATCATTTTAGAAAAAATTCTCGAATTTATAATACTTTTTTTGCTTTTAGTTCTTTAGGAGGAGGAATTGATTGTAAAACGCAGAAAGGTATCTATGTATTTCGACTGCATGGACAAATCTACCATTATTTACCAGATTTAATACCTGTTGATGATTTTCCTAAGTATTTATAGCTGTATTTCTACGATTCTCATGCAGAGCATTCATTAAGATCAGATTGTTTTGATAATTTGCGCACTGATGTCATTTCAATGTTAATGAATATTATGCAGCAATTTTTAAAAAGTTTAAAAGACATGCCTATTACACAAGATACAAATATTCGCATTAATAAAAATGCTGGAATGATCTCTGAGTATACAATGCACCTAAGTCTGATGAGGTGGCTGCAATATGGGTTGATAATGCTATAGGAGATTAATGCACTGGTCCGTAGCATCATTATTATGGCTGCTATGACCCGTTACAGTATCCACTTTTGTTTCCTTTTGGAGATAGCGAATGACATCCTGGAATACGAAGGTTTCCCAAAAAGAGTCATGCTATTACGGCTATAGATAGAGGTCCAGTGCAACAATCAACTGATGATGTTGATTTAATCTGTCAAGAAAGTAGACGTTAGGTATTTACTTCATCCTAGATCCGAAAAATTTGACTTTTAAAAATGACATAAAAAGGGCCCATTACCCGACCCGTCAAAAATTGAACTATAGCATATTTACCACATTAAAATTAAAAAACTGTTTGGCACCATGGCCAGTAAAACATTAACCTTTAATGTTTTTATCTATATACCATATATTTTGTTTAAAGTTTTGCTTTCACAATTCAAAAAATAACTTTCTGTTTGAGTTTAATAATTCCTCTCATCCTTTCCTCTTTCTTATAAAATAATCACCACATTATATGAATATTTTTAGTCATCCCATTAACTTAATTTGACATGTACAACCCCCTTGTTTGGGTAAACCCAACGTACGTAAATGTTAATACTTTTCTTGTTTTTTTTTTATAAATTTTTTAGCCACTCACAAGGTGACACGTGGCATCGTAAGGCTCACTAATTAACTGATTTTACCCAAAATTCTGTTAAGCGGTGGTAAAATCAAATTTTCGAAGTTTTTTGTAATTTCAGTCATTTTTTAGGTGATAAAATGATTCTATTGGTCACTCATACAACGCAATCAAAATTTCATTTTCTATATTGGTCACTCATACAATCTCACACAAATGGGAAAGGGAAATATATAATGATTTTAATACGATTCTTGATTATCTCACATATATTGACCATTAATAATATATCTCTAAAAAATATAGGCATAATATTATCAATTGTAGTCGGATATTTAGAGATGAAACATAGGGGACATCTAAATAATGCATTTACCTTTTATTTTACATGTTTCACAAGAAAAATTAAAAATAGTTACAAACATTTTTATTTTTTGACGAAAATAGAAAATACTTACATAAAAAGTTTACAAATTAGGAAATATAGCCCGTGTTCAATTAATACAAGTAAAAATAATAATGAACACAATATAATTGAAGTATGTATGATTGTATGAGTGTAAGAATGAGATAATAACAACTCAAAAGGCACGATGAAAAAAACAATTTAATTACTCCCATCAATATAATTATTATTTTTGTTTAATGTATCCCCTTTTTAACTTCCTTCCCTCCGTCAAAAACATCTCCTTTTTAACTTCCCATCAATAACTTGCTTCCCAATTTGATTAGGCTCTTCAGTTCTTCCTCCCGCTAACATATTTCGTCATCCTCTTCATAACCTGATTATTTTTGTTTAATGCATCCCCTTTTTAACTTCCTTTCCTCCGTAAAAAACATCCCCTTTTTTAACTTCCCATCAATAACTTCCTTCCCAATTTAATTAGGCTCTTCAGTTCTTCCTCCCGTTTATAAATTCTCTCTTCAGATCGTCATCCTCTTCATAACCTGAAAAAAAGAAAAAAAAGTGTGAGAAACTGTCTCCTCTGCAAACAAAAAAAAATTCATCCATGGCTTCATCTTCGAAACGAGCAAGGATTGAGTCATCAGAGTTGTCATCATCAGAGCAGTTAGAGGAGGAGCATCTGCCAACTGAGTCAGAAATTCTTCAAAAGGAAGAGGGACGTATGGTTTCATCTTCGAAACGACAAGAATTGAATCATCAGAGCAGTCATCATCAGAGCAGTTAGAGGAGGAGCATCTGCCAACTGAGTCAGAAATTCTTCAAAAGGAACAGGGACGTGTGATGAAGAAGTTTTTCATCAAACGTGAATTCGAGGCATCAAGGACTGACCTTGCCAAGATAAAGCCGGATTATTCACCGAAGTACTACAAGTATTTGTCTGGGGTATTGTCATACCTTGAAGGCAAAATAGAAGGTTTATTCACGCTTGCGGAAATTGTCGAACAGAATTTGTTATCCACTTACACTCATCACCTCAAATCGGTCATAATTGAGACCAAGGTCCTCCCCTATTTGCAGGGGTTAAACAAAGTTAACCGATTTTCATGTGAGAACATCTGTCATCGAAGCTCGGGAGAAGAAGAGCAGCACTGGACCTTCTTCCTGGGATATAACAAGGAGAAGGTTACATGTGTGCTATGCCAAATTCAATATCAAATGTATCTTCTCAATAAAATCGTTACTAAAAACTAGTAAGTCTATTTGAATGTAATTTATATTGCTTGATGCACTATGTGATCAACAACTTTGGGTTATGTTTCTGTGTTTTGTGATTCTTGTTGTTCGTTTTTAGTTTGCTGTCATAATTTGTTTACAAGACTGATTTTCAGTAGATGCAAGATTTAGTGCAACATCATGCTTTTTCTAGACTAAAAATTAATAATGCTTAAACAGAATAGTAGCTGTTAAATTAGATAGTAGCATTTTTCTTAAAACAAAAATATCCACATGAATGAGCAAGTGAGTAATCTTGTCTGTTAAAAAATGGTAGACTTTTCGGATTCTCCAGCACCTTGAAAGGGATATTAACAAATCATTAATTTATTTTATTAATTAAATTAAATGAATAGAAATGAATAGAAATAAATTAAAGAGAGAAGCTTACCAGTAAAAGGAGCGTCTGTATATGCTTTTCAGCAATAGTTTCTCTCTCAATCCTTCTTTCAATCTGAGTAGCCTGAATTACACAGCATGAAATAAGAAAAGGGAGGCAATTGAAAAATAATTAGATAAAATTAAGGTTGGAAAAATAGGAAAACCTGGGCATTTTTAGGATTAGGTTTGGTAGAATGTTGATGATGCCTGCTATAAAGTAATCCCATGCTGGTGGTCTGAGGTTTCCATAAAATGAACAAACAATAAATAAACACTCACATCGGAGGCAATAATTGGACGTAATAAACATGAGGGAGCAAATGAAGTAGATAAAGTGCTTCGTACCAATTATTGACTACAACCACATTTGTATCTCTATACAAGAACTCGGCTGAATCCGCTACCAAGAATGAAAAAAACTGCTAGTCCTTTACTAAGAGACTCGGTACTCTCATGTCATTTCTGAATGAAACAAAAATTAATAATATGTGTTGAAATTGAGATGGACAGTACAAAACAAGAGCATATAGCTATAATGGCTACTTTTAGCTGGAACTACCAGACAGACTATGATTAAGTCCATTCTTCAGTATGTTTAAAAATAAGGTAAAATTTTAATTTTGTATGTTTATATAATACTGAAATCATATATAATTGACAGGATTAAAAGAGGCTCACACACCCAAGCAAGATAGTACAACTTGGAGATTAAACAATAAGAGGAGAAAGAATTAAAAATTGTTCTAAATTAACAATATTCTTCAAATTTCGAGAGAAAATAATTCATCTTGATGAAGCAGAGCTATGGTATGTAAGATAAACTACTCATCTTCAAGAAGCTTACACCTCAGCTAGAGCAATGATTTTGAGAAAAGCCATAAATATTCTACCACCCAGATGATTTACTTTTTAAAAGTTGTGATTCTTACAGACTTTAATCTCCAAATCATATGACCTTCCATATCAACCTACTTTACCATTTACCAAATCATTGTTCACCGAGAGCCCATTGTACAGACAGGCATGGCCATTTATTAAGGTAGAGACGCCCATTTGGATACTTTGATTGAGCTGCATAGGTCTTTTACAGACAGGCATGGCCATTTAGACAATTTACTTGGAAATTTCTGATTAAAATCAAGTCTAAGAGTACTATATTTTGATTTTGATAACCGACGACTGAAAACTTAAAACTTTTTTTGGTTTTCATATTTTTATTTCTAGTTTTCAAACAAATACTGAAAACAGAACCAACGATGAAAAAATATCAGTATATGTGTATGATATCCCTACAACCTCACACAAATTACCCCCACCGATCCCCCCACCCTAAGGAAAGCTATCACAACAATGGCGTTAGTCAAACCAAACAACACAATCATCGATGAATATATCAAAAGCATTGCAAACAATAACTACAACATAATTAATCCGAGCAAAAACAGGTTCAATCCTAACATTTATAAGGTTCTGCAACACATAAGCAACCAAAATTGATTCCTTTGACAAATAAGGGTCAAGGGTCGTATAAAATGAGTTTAATAATAACATTTCATGTTCTAGCAACACATTAGAAGCCAAATGGGATGTTTTTATCAAATTACAGTCGAAAAAAAACGGCATATTTAATTCAATTATCAATTTAGGATCATAATTTTTTTCCCGAGCAGCAAAACCTCTCGTTCCGATCACTCATAACCTGATTAATTAGAACCAATAATACAATAACTAAACCCTAAATTTAATATACTGGCAATTTAATTAAATTCGATAAGAAGCATTCACTGACAACAATAATTCAGTAGCTTTTCAGGCAATCTAAAATCTGGATTGCTGAAAGAACCCTAAATAACCAAAGAGGCAAACAATGATTCAAAAGCTAAAGCATTAATCAGTATCAGGAGTGATGCTTAATAATAAAATCACAATAAATATAAAGCCAAGTAACATTTTCAATCAATACAGCACAAAGATCAGCTACTACCACAAACAAAATTAAGCAGACTATAAGAGTATAAGCAGATCACCTACTGAGCTCACCTGCCTCTGAAGAAAGGGACTCAGAACAAGCCTTTTACTCACTCGCTTCATAACCGTCCAGCCAGAGTAATCTGTGGTATACAATCAGTCATGAGCGCAGNGGTGGAGGTATACAATCTAGCCAGAGTAATGCTAAGCACCAGGCAATGCTAACACAATCAGCCATGAGCACGAACTCTGAGCAGCAGGCAATGCTAAGCAGCAGGCATATTAACAGCAATTTAGAACACAAAAAATCCAACATACAATAATAAGCAAGACTGCACTGAATCAAAACAACAAAGAATATTACCCCATGAGCTAATTAGCAAGGATATTGAATAACACTTCGGCAAATACTAACCACCTTTAACAATAATTCATTAGCATCTCAGTCAATCTAACAGAACCTGTAACGCTCAAACACCATAATCAACCTAGGACAAAAACTGGCAAACAATTAACAATCACCTTCAGCAATAATCCTATAATTTCCCAGGCAATCTATTAACTAACAACAATAATTCAATAGCATCTCAGCGAAACCAATAAAAACTAAAACGCTGAAACGACCACCAACAACTAAGGAGGAAAAGTATGATGCTAAAGCTAAAGCAAAGAGCTGCGACCATCAACAACTAAGGAGGAAAAGTATGATGCTAAAGCTAAAGCAAAGAGCTGTGACCAACAGCCAATCAGTAGTTTTAAGGCAAGCTTCAAACAACAACAGAGAAAATCTACAATGAATCGAAAACAATCCAAAATTGGCACTCAACTATCAAAGATCCAAATCAAATCAACCTATAACAATCAAACCAAATTTAATTCAAAGCAAAAAGAAAGGCAGCTTTACCAATAATCCTACAATTTGTTAGGCAATCTATTAACTAATAACAACGAAGGAAGCCAGCGAGTCCCTAGAGTTGAAACCTTGGTAAGAAGGAAGCCAGCGAGTCCCTAGAGTTGAAACCTTGGTACGATGGAAAGCACCACCTGTCGGCTGATGTACCCTGAACACCGACGGCGCAGCAAAAGGCACACCGGGAGACGTAGGTGGAGGTGGAGCCTTGCATGTGATTGTACAAGAAAATTTCTGGGTGGATTCTCAATGAAATTAGGCAAATGCTCTGCCTTCAAAGCTAAATTGTGTTGGGCATGAGTTGGGCATGCGTATGGGCTTTACAAGATTGCAAATTCAATTGGAATATGGGCTTGAGGTGGGCATACGTATGGGCTTTGCAAGATTGCAAATTCAATGGGATAATTTAGCTGCTGTTCATATTTTAAGAGACCAAGATGTACACATGGGAGAATGCACGCATATAATTGCTCGATGCAAGGAATTAATAAACGACCCAAGATAGCTCATAGACATTCAACATATTTACAGAGAAGCAAACAGAGTAGCAGACTAGCTAGTCAATCAAGGAGTTTCTCAGAACAACTAAGTAGAGTTGATTCAATTCCCCCCTCTTCCTTTAGGGCGTATTAAAGTAGTCTGTATGATATTTAATTGATTATTTCTATGAGGATTTGCTGGTATTTGTTAAGACACTATATTAAATGAAATTTTCAAAACAACCAAATTCTTCGATTTTGTTTTTATGGGTATCGTTAGCTTTCATGACCAGTTTATTAAACAAGTCGTGTCAATGTTAGGGGGTCCTCAACATGTTTATGTATAACCCGAACACGAACATGACACGAACCGACCCGTTTTCCAGGTCTAATATACTCCAACACAGAATTGCAGCTGAGAATTTCAAAAAACTTTGAATTTCACCATTTTTTTCACGAACATTACAAAAAACACCCTAAAAATTTAAAATAAAATAACCTTCAACCCCTTAAACCCCAACACAAAAAAGGTTGAAGGTTCTAATAGAAATCTCATAATTCAACCCAAAAATCACCAAATAGTTCTTAGAAACAAGGTTTTTTTACAAAATATATTTAAACACACAAAAAAAAAAGGCAGGGTTGAAAAAAAAATATATCACATCAGAAAATCCATTTTTCACCCTTCCACAAAAAAAAATAATAATAAAAAATAAATAACAAACCCATTTACAAAAATCAAACAAAAATGGTAAGATAAATATGAAACGTGTGATGAGATCTTCAGGGAAAATGAGGTAATAATATGTATTCAGGGATACTCTTGATACTTTGATAGTACTCTCTTCGTAAATTAATACTCGTGCGATGCACGGGTTGATTAATATATGATTTATATAATTTTTTATTATTGTATGTTATCCAAATTTATTTGAAAAGACTGGAATTCTCAATTTGCATTCGTCACAGGGAGTAAATACCTCTTCCATATACGAGCGGCTATAACCTTTATAATACTCATTAAACCAAAAAAAATAAATGAAGTATGATATTAGGGGAGTATATTATTTTGTGAAACATGTAAAATAAAAGGCAAATGCATTAGGGTCATAATGGGTTGGTTTAGGGTCGACCCGTTGGGTCAAAAGGCTTTTTTTAATTATCTATTTTTTTGAAAATAATGATAAAAATGGTAGTTTTATTTGAGCAAACACATTGGGACAACCCGAACCCGAAAATTTGGGTTAGGGTAATACAGTTTTCAACCTGTGACCCAAGATGACCCGACCCAAAATAACCCGTAACCTGATATGACTCGACCCTTACCCGACATGCTCGACCCGATTGTCAGGTCTAAATATGACTCAGTAAATATGACTCATGTATGAGTAGGGTTTTTCCCGTCTGACCCGGCCCATTTACCCGGAGTAAATGCATTTTGGAATTGGAATTTCTAGAGGGGGGCAACGGGTCATGCCGTGCCGTCGTGGGCCGGGCCGGCTCGTGCCGGAGGTTGATCCGGGCTGGGCAATATCTTGATTTCCAGAATAAGAAGTCAGGCTATTTTTATAACATCCTTTTTTTATGTGCAAGTGAAATGGGTCCTTTGTTTTGTCCTTTCCATTCACTCGGATTTTTCCAACAGTTTTTACAACTACTTAGAAGTAAATGCATTTTGGAATAGGAATTTCTAGAGGTGGGCAACAGGTCGTGCCGTCGTAGGCCGGGGCGAGCCGTGATGGTGGCTGGCCGTGCCTTGCCGGGCTGAAAAATCACGGACCATAGCCAACCACACAGCACGACTCAGACTATTACCTTGAAAAATTTTCCCGCCTTTTTCGCTTTTTGGAAATTTTGATTTTTAACACCTAAAAAATGACCGAAATTTGATTTTAACACCACCGAAAAAAAAATGTTTTATTTTAACACCACAAAAATCTTCGATATTTTGATTTTACCACCACTTAACAGAATGTTGGATGAAATCTATTAAGTGGGCCCTACGATGCCACGTATCACCTTGTGAGTGGCTAAAAAAAAGTATTTTAAAATCCTAAAATTAGGCCAGCCACCTCACCGCCACCGGTGGCTGCTCTCCCTCACCAGCACCGATTATTCTTCACCACCGGCATCAAGAATCCTCCCCAAACCGCCGAAACCCAGCTGCCGTCACTCTCGCCGATTAAGTCGAAGGAAGGGGACTGGGGTTGTTTAGGGGTGGGGGAAGGGAGGGCTGGGGTTTCGTGGGTGGAGGGAAGGGCTGGGCTAGGGTCCGTGTTTGGGCGAAGGGGTGGGGTTTGGCTAGGGTATGGAGGTGGGAGTGATGGCGGCTGAGTTTCGGCGGTTTGGGGGAGGATTCTTGGTGCCAGTGGTGAAGAATAACCGGCGCCGGTGAGGGAGAGCAGCCACCGGTGGCGGTGAGGTGGCTAGCCTATTTTTCAGATTTTAAAAATACTTTTTCTTTTTTTAAAATTTTTTTTAATATATTTTTTTTATTTTTTAGCTACTCACAAGGTGACACGTGTCATCGTAGGACCCACTTAATTGATTTCATCCAAAATTCCGTGGTGTTAAAATAAAACTATTTTTTTTGGTGGTGTTAAAGTCAAATTTCGGTCATTTTTTAGGTGTTAAAATGATTTTATTGGTCACTTATTTAACGCAACCAAAATTTCATTTTCTATAATGCGATTCTTGATTATCTCACGTATATTGACCATTAATAATATATCTCTAAAAAATATAGACATAATATTATCAATTGTAGTCGGATATTTAGAGATGAAACATTCAAGCAACATATAGGGGACATCTAAATAATGCAAATACCAAACTTCAATTCTTCCCTTGCACATCTATAATCTACTCGTATATCTATAATGTAGACAAAAAAAATCTATATTTATAATCAATCAATGAATCAATATATTATATAAGTTTGGTTGAATAATGAATCAACTTATATAATGTATTAGGAGTATGTGTATTTGTTATGAAAAATTAGCCCAGCCCAACAAATTCATGACATTTAAACCAACAACATCATAAAGCCTTCTAATGTCTAGGATTATATAAGCCTTAATAAGAATGCAACATAATCAATCAATCAGCCGATGGAGAAAATTGATAAGGCTGAGCGCAATCAGCCGGGGGCGAAA
The DNA here is from genome assembly GCA_016808085.1 of Suaeda aralocaspica. Lineage (NCBI taxonomy): Eukaryota > Viridiplantae > Streptophyta > Magnoliopsida > Caryophyllales > Amaranthaceae > Suaeda > Suaeda aralocaspica. The sequence goes on along the minus strand of PYUH01000061.1, from coordinate 210,639 downwards.
ATGGAAACGACTGAGTGGTAAAGAGAGCAGAGGCACCTGCACAAAATAAATAAATAAACGTTACAAGTTCCTGAAAAATAGTTTCTCAATAATCAAAATAAAAAACTAATATAAAAACTTATATAAATTTGGTTTTTATATAAAAACTTTTCCAATCAAGTTCCTGAATGGATCAATTGTTAAATCTTGGATGGAAATTTCTTTTACCTATCTCTTTAGGTAATCTATTATTAACAACTTCTTCCCAACATTTTATAGTATAGCAGTCGGAATTTTATTGATCTAATTTCTCAATAATCAAATTAAAAAACTAATATAAAAACTTTCATAATCAAATTAAAAAACTAATCTAAAAACTTTCTTTGATTAGGCTGAGTGGCCCGGTTGAGGTCTTGCTCCTCACAGGAGAGTGGTCTAGTACCTACACAAAATAAATAAATAAATAAACCAAAAACAATTATACCAGTTAGTGACGACCCCATGCAACTGAAAGATGAAAACCCATCATCATCATCATCATCATCATCATCATCATCATCATCATTAGCTAAGATAACAAAATATTGCTTACAATCGCCCACCAAATTTTGAGCTGCTCCATTTGTATGCATGGAGGTAGTTTCACAAAACAATCCACCATCTCTGCATGGAACCTACTACATATTTTACCCATGAATTCAATACGGAGGCGATGCTCAGTGACCAAGAAAGCGAGAGCATCAATTAATTTCGACTTCCACATGGGTGCATTCTGTTTTGGACGCCTAGGCCTTCTTTTTTTAAACCGGGAGCCGCTCCCGCTACTGGTGGACGTACTTCCCTTAAGAAGTTCTGTCACTTGTTCACTAAGAGGCTTCATGACACACGACCCTCTGGGGAATCGGGGGGGGGGNGGGGGGGGGGGGGGGCATTCTGAAAATGTAGAGAAGCTTCGACTCGTGTGCAGTTGGATCTCGTTTCGATTTGTCCTACCGAGAACAAAAGGATTCGAGTACCAAGAACAAATACTAGTGTGTTTAAGATTTGGGTACAACCAACAACAAATACTAGTGTGTTTAAAAAGTACCATTTCACGATATTCACATCTGAGCAATACCCCCCTATTCCAGCAATCATTCCCATCAAAATCTTCGCTACCAACCTCTTTTTGAAGCACTCGGGCAAATCTATGCCACAAGTTATTATCAAAAACCTTCATTCCCTTAAATTGGCGTAAAGTAACCCTATCTAGTAAGTCTAGATAGGGCTCATCCCATTCCTCCTTCCACATCTAAACCAGAAAAATATTTTCAATATTTCAATTCAAACAAGGAATTATCTTCATTTTTACAAATAAAACCCATTTCCAGCAAACAACTAGCAACAATAAATCAAGATTAAAGAAATGTTTACAAAAAAAATTATAAAACCAACAATAAAACCCGCAAACAGAAACCAACAAGAAATTTTATTTTTTGTTATTAACAACTACCAACAATAAATCAAGATAAAACCAACAATAAAACCCGCAAACAAAAAATTATAAACCTGCAATAAATCAAGATAAAACCAACGATATCAACAATAAAACCAACAAGAAATTTTATTTTTTGTTATTAACAACTACCAACAATAAATCAAGATTAATAACAAATGTGATTTTGTTATTAATTTGTAGCATGCAATTACTAACAACAAAAAGTTTCAAATGAACTGATAATTTCTTATTAATTTGTAGCATGCAATCACTAACAACAAAAAGATTCAAATGAACTAATTGAACTGAACTTACAATTGATTGAGCAGAAGAATCGGATGAATCGAATGACTCGGATGAGGAACTCTCTTCTTCTCTCGTCCTTTTCCCCAAAATATATGTCACTGGTGAATAGGATGGAGAATGGAAAATTTCACTTTTTTTTAGGGGAAGCAGAGGATGAACACGAATTGGATTTATTGTTTGACATTATAATCTGAGCAGAAATCAAATCAAATCAAATCTTTTGCCTAAAGGAGTAGAGGAGTAGTACTCTCAATTACCTTGGGTTTGACGAGCGAACTACCCTCAATAACTCCCCCAACTACATCCGTCAGCAATTTTCTCTCAATTAACATGCGTGCAGATACCAATAGAGTAGATTGAGCCTCGGTAAGGAGCTTTAGCATGGCTGAATTTTGTCCGCTGACAGCACCAAAAAGAAGAAAAAAAATAATTGTCTAGGTTGAAACTATTACTCCTATATATGCTAGGAGGCAATTTATTATATGGCTGAATTTTGTCTGCTAACAGCACCAAAAAGAAAAAAAAAACAATTGTCTAGGTTGAAATTATTACTCCTATACTCCCTCCGTCCCAAAAAGTTTTTCCCATTTGGATTTTTCACGTTTATCAATGCACTACTTTCGCCTTAAATATCATTAGATGCTTATTAGTAAAAAAATATGATAATTGAAAATTAATAATCTATTCGTTGAGACGAATCAAATAAGACCCAACATGACTACATTATGTCTTACATATTAAGAGAAATTTAGATGATTTTCTCAACTTATAAATAGTGTCAAAATTCCAAATGGAAAATGCTTTTTGGGGAGGAGGGAGTATATTCTAGGAGGCAATTTATTATATGGACCCCAGGTCCATATATCCAGAACTTATTCTATATAAAAGGGGTGGATTAGACTCATTAATTAAGTCAAATATACTATTTCTTATTTGGTAATTTTCAATACTACCAATGTTAAAATTATAAATTCAATATATATATATATATATATATATATATATTTTTTTTTTTTTAACTCTAGCAAAAAATACCATCTAACAAAAAATAATCCGGGGCATTGCCCGGGTGAAAAACTAGTTTGGTGTTAAAAACTAGAAATGAGCTTGTTTCGATTGACCCCTAACTTTTATCATTAACGATATCCCAATCTATACTCTTTATTATACCCGTTGATCAGGTTAATTTCGATCGGTCAAAAAACGGATTCCTTTCGTTTTTAGTTTGGTCACTTCTCGGTCAGGAGTCGAACTTTGCTCCATTCGGATTATTATTCGCAATTTTGTTTCGATTGACCCTAACTTTATCATTAATGATATCCCAATCTATATTAACGGTATCCCAATCTATACTCTTTACTATACCCGGCAAATCAGTTGGTCAGGTCAATTTCGATCGGTCAAAAACGGATTCCTGTTGTTTATAGTTTGGTCACTTTTCGGTCACGGGTCAAACTTTGCTCCATTCATATTATTATTTACAATTTTTCGTAAATTTACAAGTTTTTAAAGGTGCATGGTCTTTTTTTTTGTTCTAAAAAGAGAAAGAAAATATATTATTGCAACTATATTATTGTTATAACCAATTCAACTTTAATAAAGAGTTTTTAAAAATTAGAAAATTATAATTACATTCTTATTTATATTAAACCATTCTAATTAAATTATTTATATTAAACCATTCTAATTATTCTTATTTATATTAAAACATTCTAATTAAATCTAATTCCAATTCTTATGCATAATCAAATCCTGTGACTACAAATACAGAAACAAATTCATAAATTAAAATTGTTCCCTATCCATAATCAGCAACTCCCATCACCTTGTGCAACCACCACCACTATGATATTCAAAGAAAGAAAGAAAAGTAAGAAAATTATTCAAATACAACACAATTAGGGTTCAATATTCAATAAATCTAAGCATGAAAGAGATGGTAACAAAGTGAAGCTGAAGAGTGAAAGCATTAAAGGAACTCAGAAAACTTTGCAATAATTCAATCGACTTCGAATTCTTTCAACTTCCTTTTAGATAAATTTTAGCAATGACTGTTCTTTAGATTATGAAGGATGATTTAAATGTACGTGTATCTTTTATCTAGTTTCACTATCATGGTACTCCTAATCTAAGATAGTAGTACTTACCTCCATCATGCTAGCCTACTGAACTCAATGAGCATTAACAATCTAGGAGCCACAAAAAAAAAAAAAAATAAATACAGATAAAGCTAAAAAAAATACCCAGCAACCACAAAATTAAATCAATATTCATAAATTCTTCCAACCATTAGTTCATAAATTGTTTACCATCATTCAGCGGATTGTTTACCATCATTCAGCGGAAGGTTAGCAAGATCTTCAATAATGTTAATCAAGGCATTGTTTACTGCCCGTGTTGCTTCTAAAGACCTCAAAAGTGCTTCCCTGCTCTTTTCTTCAGCGGATCTAGGAGTAGGGGTACTCGCAGATCTGGGAGTGGTTGGGGTAGGCTGGCAGGGTGTTCTAGGCTGAGGCTTAGGCTCAGGGAGTAGGGGCACTACTTCTGAAAAATACCCACAAGAAGCATCGGTACCCTGCGAAAACACATAATCAGAGATGATTACGAAGACATGATTGATAATTACAAGACATATTTGTGTATTATACATTTATACACACCTTAAATGGACAGCACCAATGTTTCACATTTTTCCTGAAGGTGTTGCGACAGAATCCCTTACGACACTTGCACAATCTTAGTTCATCTAGAAAAGAATAGAAACCACAACCCTGAAAAAATTAGTGCAACAAAAATTAAGTGTAGGGTGGATAAATTGGAAAATGCTTGGATAAAAACACATGATTTGATTATGTTTTTTATGGAAAATTCTCACCAGGAATGACCAAACGCTTAGCAAATAATTGAATTGAAGGAATCAGATGAAATCAAAAATTAAGTAATGAAATCAGATGACAACTTACAGAAGGACATGTTAGAAACTTCCTATTGTGGTTCACCGCCGGTTTTTTTTTTTTTTTTGTGGTTTTGATAGTAAGATCACTTGCTCCACATGGACGTGGATACTTCGGATCCATTTTAAAAGAAGCCTCTGTAATAAGAACAAAAGATCATACATATGCTACACAAAAAAGTATTACATGACTTTTGTAAATGCTCTATTACATGACTTTTGGAAAATATTTATAACAGGCTCGAAGGCCTAATCATCCCATGGCAAAGCCATTGTAAGTTACAAAAGAGGCACTAACAGCCTTCCCTAACCCATTAAAACCATACATAGTAGNAACAAAAAAAAAAAAAAAAAAAAAAAAAAAAAAAAAAAAAAAAAAAAAAAAAAAAAAAACCCATACAATGATTTAAAAAAAGGGTAACAATTAGACTCAAATTAAAAGAAATAAGGCTTCTAAAAACATAGTAGGCCAGCATTTACTAGTATCCTTTGATGCTCTAACTGGCAATCAATTACATTTACTAGTAGGCCAGCATCACTACTAACATCGTGCAAGTCTCAGACCAACAATTCAAGAAATCCCACATTTGAGCACATTAATTCATAAGCATAATCAAGCATCTAAACAAGCAAATTTGATTAAAAATCCAACCAAAAATTCGTGCATATTTTTGGACAAAAAAGGCCAAATTCGGGCAATTCAAACTCGAATTGAAGTTCAAACATAAGAATACATCATTATCAAGAAAAACTAAGCGGCCAATTTCGGGCAATTCAAACTCGAATTGAAGTTCAAACATAAGAAAACATCATTATCAAGAAAAACTAAGCACAACCAAGCAAGAATTTGAGAAAAATTTTGGCGAAAATCAAAAGCCCCAATTCGAGCCCTAGCTTCGACAATTTCGAGCAATTCAAGTTCGAATTTAAGTTTAAACACAAAATACTACAAGAATACATCATTCTCAAGAAAAATTAAGCACAAACAAGCAAGAATTTGAGAAAATTTTGGGCAAATATCAAAAGCCCCAATTCGAGGAAAAAATTGAAGAGCAAAACTGACCTTTGGTAGGGGCGACTTAAACCGGCACGATGACGCTGCTGCTGCTCGACGCTGTTGCTCCTTGGATGGAGTGTTACAGACGATTGGAGTGTATTTTAGGGTCGTATAAAAAAAAAAAGAAAAATGTGGTAAGAGAGAGAAATAAGGGTGAGGTTTAAATTTCAACTTAAAATTTAAATATCCGCCAGTATTTTCATTCAGTCTTGCAACGTTTATCCGAAATGTTGCTAAAAGTGTTGCATACAATAAACTATTTGGTGCACCTACACCTAGGGGCATTTGGTGGAGTGTTTTTTTTTTTTTTTAAAAAAAAAGCTTATACATTAAAAAAAAGGAAAATTACATTATATGTATAAACACCTTCCTACTATTTTAGGGAATGGAAAACAAACTAAAGAGCAAGGAGGTTGGAATAATATTGCTCCAAGTGATGGTGTTGGTTCTTCTGGTTGGGGTAAATCGAAAGCAGGAACGGATAGTGTGGCGTGGGGAGGCATCATTGGTGATGATCTAAACGTGGTCTTGTTTCCAAGATTAATTCCTATTGCCGACCATGTTCCTTGTTGTTATAATATAGTGGGTTTCCTTATAGAGCCACAACATAACAAAAACAGAATAGGTTAAACAGGTCACTTGTTGATAGTTGGTCACATGAACCATTGATTTATAGAAGAAAACATCGAGATTCGACTCCACCTTGTGTTGATAGTTGGTCACACGAACCATTGATTTATAGAAGAAAACATCGAGATTCAACTCGCCTTGTAGAGTGTTGAGATTTCCTTTTTTTATTTTAAATTTTGGAAACATTTTCGGAAAGTGGAGCTGATGGATCCTCCTTGCCACCCATGTCATCGTCTGTGTTGCCTGAAATCAATTATCAATCATGTAGCATTGCAATTAATTTAAAACAACCTTCTTGATCATTACCTTAATCCGAACAACGACGCCGATTTGCAAACTCCAACTCTCCCTGAAGACCTCATTTTAGACTGAATTCTTCCAAGACTTCTGGTAAAATCCCTACTTCACTTTAAATCTGTTTCTAAAGCATGGTATTCTACTATTTCTTCAACTCAGTTTGCAAAATCCCACTTCAAATTCTCCTCTTCCAAGAGCTGTATTTGGTTGTCAAGGATGATCTGGAGGATGTATTAGATGCTTACAAACTGTCTCAGTCACATACCAAAAAGTCATGGATTAAGGTTCAAACTTTTGTGGACAAGCAAGTGTTGGTCTTATGTTGCGTGTATGAACCATTTAAAGGCATGGATATATGCAGGAATCTTTGTGTAATATGATAAAGCTAAAAGCCCCTCTATTAGGGAAGGCGGGCTGATGTGCAAGTAGGCCAAGGAGGGGGCGGGCTGATGTGCAAACAGGCAAGGAGGATGGCTGGTGTGCAAGCAGGGCTAGTGGCTGGTTTGTAGGCAGTCAGGTCTCAAATAGTGGAGGAGCATTCTTTGTGTAATCCTCACATCAAACAACTTATTACAACTATCCTCAATTTCATCATCCATTTTCAATCGTTTGACAACAGGACTCGATTTACCACAATATTCCATAAACTGTGAGTCACCAACCCCATTTACTTCTATTTCAATTTGCAGCTTTATCTCTGAGTGTCATGTATCCCATCTCTCTGAATCTCTGGTTGGATAAATCCATGATAAATTAATCTTTTTGTTCTTGGTTGAAAACATACAAGGCCAGGAAGTCTATAAAAGTATATAAAAGCCTTGATAAATTAATTTTAGTTGAATCGGTTCCTCTTCATTTCAACGACAACTCTACGACCACTATCCAATACCTTTGCGTATTTTCCTTCCATTGGTAAATAGTGGATCAATCCATAAAAACAAACCTAAATCCAAAAATTCACCTCGAACAAGGCCAGGAAGTTTTGACTTTTATATACAGATGAAGAACGCGCACTATCACAAAACATGCATTATGGGACGCCTAAAATAGGGAACGCTTTAGAGGCGTTCTTCAACTAGGGTTCCTTGTAAATTTTATAAGACACCTCTGGGAGGCATTATATGGGAGGCGTTCTATTTTTAATAGTTGACATATCACCCTTTTTAAACTCAAAATATTTTCTAACCAAGCCAGCAACTTCATACTCATGATCAATCCATTCTCCATTCTGCTAAAGCATCAAACGTTTAGGCAGCCCACTTTTCATACAATTTGTGTAATATTGAAGCAAAGATCTACGAGGTCCAAGTTTACAACTCCTGCACATGGCCTTGTAGACATCATGTTTCTTTCGCTTTCCAAGCTTAGGTAACTCCAACGTAGAGAGCTGTGGAATGGCATTGCGAGACAGGTACAACGACAACTCTACGACCACTATCCAATACCTTTGCGTATCTTCCCTCCATTGGCAAATAGTGGATCAATCCCTAAAAACAAACTTGAATTCAAAAATTCACCTCGAACAAGGCCAGGAAGTTTTGACTTTTATATACAGATGAAGAACGTGCACTACCACAAAATATGCATTATAGAACGCCTAAAATAGGCAATACCAAACGCTTTAGAGGTGTTCTTCAACTAGGGTGCCTTGTAAAGTTTATAAGACGCCTCTAGGAGGAGTTATATTTTTAATAGTTGACATACATTCATGAAAAATTGGTAGATATAATGTGCAGGCAAGGGACATGGCTGGTGTGCAGGTAAAGGGTGGGGCTAGTGCGTAAGACTGTTAGGGAAGGCGGGCTGATGTGCAAGCAGGCCAAGGAGGGGAGTGGGCTAATGTGCAAATAGGCAAGGAGGATGGCTGGTGTGCAGGTAGGGCTGGTGGCTGGTTTGTAGGTAGTCAGGTCTCAAATAGTGACTCAGCAGATTTTCTGAAGGGAAAGGAAGTGGAGGAGCATTATTTGTGTAATCCTCACATCAGACACTTTATTACAGCTATCCTCAATTTCATCATCCATTTTCAATCGTTTGACAACAGGAATCGATTCACCACAACATTCCATAAACTGTGAGTCACCAACCCCATTTACTTCTATTTCAATTTGCAGCTTTATCTCTTGAGTGTCATGTATCCCATCTCTTTGAATCTCTGGTTGGGTAAATCCATGATAAATTAATCTTTTTGTTCTTGGTTGAAAACATACAAGGTGATGTGGCACGCCAAATCGTACCACATGTCAGCATAATATTGGGCCACGTGTCCACTAAAAGTCCAGGTGGCACTGCCACTTGGCAATGACTGGACCACCAAGGTGGGCTCCACACGGCCATGTGTCATTGTAAGATTGGGCCACGTGTCCACAACAACTACTTAAAAGGAGAGAAACCTCTGCCACGTGTCGCCATCCTATTTGAGGCTACAAGGTAGGACAAAAGGAGGAATTTGGGCCTTGAGGCTTGAATGTAAAAGCCCATGAGGCTTGATCAAGTATCAACCAATTAGACGATGACAAATTTCATCGTCCTATTTGTTGGCCTCCAAACCTAAAGGCTATAAATACCCCTCAAAATCATCATTTTGGGGGCATTCAACATTCAATTCAATCTTCATTCATTCTTACATCACACTAAGAGAATTTCTCTCACTAGTTTCCCTCTCTAGATTACCGAATTGCTAATTATTGTTAATTTGCCTTAATCCTCATATGAATACTTACTTAAGCATCGGAGGGGGAAAAATCCTACGAGGATTTTATTCCCTTGTTTTGCAGGAATCAAGGTCCGTGCCGTCAGAAAGTGAACAAGCCAACACCTGTCCGTCTGAAGTGTAGCCCTCTAGTTCCCTCTCCACGTATTCAGCAGAAGAGACCCTACTAGGAACTCATTCTACATCACAAGGCCAGGAAATTTATAAAAGTATATAAAAGCCCTGATAAATTAATTTTAGTTGAATCAGTTCCTCTTCATTTCAATGACAACTCTACGACCACTATCCAATACCTTTGCGTATTTTCCTTCCATTGGTAAATAGTGGATCAATCCCTAAAAACAAACCTAAATCCAAAAATTCACCTCGAACAAGGCCAGGAAGTTTTGACTTTTATATACAGATGAAGAACGCGCACTATCACAAAACATGCATTATAGAATGCCTAAAATAGGGAACGCTTAAATCCAAAAATTCACCTCGAACAAGGCCAGGGAGTTTTGACTTTTATATACAGATGAAGAACACGCACTATCACAAAACATGTATTATAGAACGCCTAAAATAGGGAACGCTTGGTTTGCACAACTCATAATGGATATATTTATGTTATGTCGAGAGTTTTAAATGGCATGACTGGGAACTCCCTTTTGTGCTTGAGCGATGATATATTACAAACGTACAAGTGTTACTTGATTATCCGGATAACTATAAGTTATTATTGATTATCCGCATATAGTTATCCGGATAATCAACTATGCTTAAAGAATCTAAAAATATTCAATTTCATGGATAGTTTATTAATATTTTTAACTAGTTTATACTTTTTAAAATTACACTTAACTAAATTATGAATTTATGTAACTAAAGGATGGTTGGGATATAACATTGTCAACATTCTTCATGAATAATAAACCAACACATTTTTTATAACATAAACCTTCTTATCAAGACCACAAAAATAATACTCCTTCCGTCCCAGAATACTTGACACGTTTTTAGTAAAATCTCTATACATAAACTACGAATTGAACGAAATTCATGCATAATTCTGGAAAACAAACATGGATTTTAACAATTTGTAAGTTTATTTTATACCCAGACCCTAGCTTAATTAATCGACTACAGTACAATTTGAACAATCATTTTCTAATAATGAGTAGAAAAAAAATTAAAGTGCAACTTTAGAAGGATGACTTTCTTCAACAGTTAATGGAGTGATCTTCCGTTTTTATTTTAATTTTATTTTTATGAACAAAGCTCTATTTTTTTAGGGATGCTTATTAAATCAATAATAACTTATAGTTGATTATTAGGATATCCTGATATTAAGTAAATCTTGTACGTTTGTAATGTATCATCGCTCAAGCTCAAAAGGGAGTTCCTAGTGATGCCATCTAAAACTCCCGCATAACATAGATGTAACCATTACGAGATCAGAAGCAATCTCAGATTTGAAAACCACAATTAGGTCATGCACAGCTATGTCAGGGTAGAAGTCTGCTTCAATTCCATAAAGTAGTTGTGATATGTGTCACTTGGTCCATTACCAACCATTTGCTTGGTCCTCATTATAGGGTTCACGCTCTATATCACAAAAAGACACACAAATCATGAAGCCAAGCCCGCAAGGTGGGGATTTAAAAGGAGACCCACCAGCTAAACTCTCACTCACACTAAAAAAAAAAAAGGATTCCAAGTAAAGCAATACATACCAATGTCTTCCTCTAAATCAATTCCTAGCAGTCTAGCAGTAAACAACTCATGATCATTTCTCCATTTCTAGTCTTTACTTCCCTTTATTTATCTTCTTCAAAATAACCCTTACTTAAATACAAACCCCTACAATTACACAATAGCAGCCATGCAAACGATGAAAATGGATGAGAACTAAACTTATAAGTATGTTCTAAAATGTGGGGCTATAGGTATGTAGGTACAATGATCAATGGTGATTGGTGATTGGATGTTGCGTGGAGTATTTGTAAACTTATGTTTGTGAAGTGAGTTTAAAGCAGACAATTGAAGTTGATGTGCAGGAAATCATGTTAAGACATTAAACAGAGATAATGGGTCTGTTATGTCTTTCTTATCTGGTAAGTGAACATCAATACAAGAAATGATAATAAACCAACTCGAGAATGTACCTGAACCCGATGTGACTCGCGATGATACATTACAAACGTACAAGAGTTACTTGATAATCCGGATAATCAACTATAAGTTATAGCTGATTATCCGGATAACTATAAGTTATTATTGATTATCCGAATATCCATATAACCTATTATTGATTATCCGGAAAATCAAATATAAGTTATATGATCTATATAATTTGTATCAGATAACTTATGTTAAAAAAAAGATCTATATAACAATATAACAAATTATATTGTTATATAAAGTACTCCACAATATTTATTAAATAGTTTTTTTGGTTTGCACAACTCATAATGGTTCTGATGATTCACAATCACCTTGGGGACAGCCTGGAGGGTCAGGATGGAATAAAAAATGGCATGGAGGAGGTCGTGGATGGGGCTCCTCAAATGGATGTTGTTTCTTTCCAGAAACGTACATCAATGTTAATGATCAATATGGATTTATCCAACCAGAGATTGATGAAAATGGATGTTGTTTCTTTCCAGAAACGTACGCCAATGTTAACGATCAATATGGATTTATCAGTGGACTCGTTGAGGAATTGGAAGAAAAATGGATATGTGCCTATTTCACATTATGACTATATTCTTTGGTTTGCATAACTCATAGTGGTTATATCTATGTTATGTCGGGAGTTTTAGATGGCATGACTGGGAACTCCCTTTTGAACACTTAATCTTTTCATCTTGTGTTCATCAGAGCAGTTGCTTCGAAGTAATAACCTGGGCTAATTGTCCCCACTACTTCAAAAAACGGGTCATGAAAGCTAACAATACCAACTTTAATAATCAAAACAAACAAACCAACAATAACAAATACAAGCATCATAGAAATTGAGTTGACAATTCAATAGAATTTAAGCAAACAAAGGAGACAATTCAATAGTTTTAAAAAAAAAAACTATATAAATTATACTCGAAACAACAATATGTATTGACAGATGCACAGCTCAATTGGATAGGTTTTGCAAATCTTAGAGAGAAGATCCCAAGTTCAAATACTTTAGAAAACATTTTTTTTCTTTTTCTTTTTAGTTTTCTTCTTCCCTCTTTCTGTTTCTCTTTCTTTTCTCAAACAGATAATACAATTATACAAAATCTAAAACCCTCGCCATCCTCTTCACTCTTCTCTATCGTCGTCCGCCACCGCGCCCCGACTGTTCCGCACTCCCGCCCACCGTCCGCCGGTCCGCAACCTTGCTGGCTGCTGCAGCGCACCGCCGTCGAGTCTCTTCAGTCTTCACTTGGTAACGGAAATGTCTTCTACTCTTCTTCTTCTCTCTCTCTCTTTTTTTTTCAATTTCTTAAATATTTTAATATGTTTTTTACTTGTTTACATTGTAGAATGTTATTCTTTTAAGTGTTAATTTGTTAATAATTGTAGTATTGCATGTTTAAATCTGTTTTAATTTTTAAATCTATTTAGTTGTTAATTGTTTAAATTGTTAATATGTTACTTGTTTGATTAATAGATTGAATCATTGTCAATTTGTCATTTGTCAATGGTACATTGTTTTTCAAATTTCAATTGTATATTGTTGAATGTTAATCAAATAATGAATAATCTGTTTTTGAGTTTTTCAATTTTTTAATTGTGAATATGTTGCTTGTTTTTTAAATGGAAATTAGACAATAGACTGCACTAGTAGAGCAATCAGTATTGTTATTATGTATTGTATTTTGACTTATTTTGTTGTTTACATGCGTATTGGTATTTATTTGAACACGAATCATCATTTTATTTTGCATTTTTATTGGAATTTGGACTTATTTTGTTGTTTACAAGCGTATTGGTATTTATTTGAACACTCTATCTTATGCTTGAATACACAATTTATGTTCGTGCATTTAGATATTAGGTGTTTGATAAAGGTCGAACCCCCTATGTGAAACATCAAATAGGCCTATTTTGTTGTCCAAAATGAGTAATTTTAGAAGCTAATCAACCTGATAAATTATTTTTAGTGATCATTCTTAGCCTTGTTTATCTGTTATTAGTTTGCTTAATTGATATTATCAGTTTCGGTTAGCAAATCCTTGAAGCCTGCTTCCATTGTAAAAATAATACTCTGCCGCATCGCCATAGCTTCCCCTACATCCACCTCAAAATGCCCCTCCACCCAATCACAGCAGGCCATCAACACATCACCAACAGCATCCCTCAGAACACCTCCTATGCCCAGTTGTTGCTGCCCAAAGCCTCCAGCGTCTGAGTTTAGTTTAAAGGTCCCCACGTAGTGCTCATGTGAAATTCACCAAGAACCAGTCCAGTCTCTCTTGGATATTCATCCCCCCCTGTTATTTGTCCAAGTAAAGTCATGGCCCACATATCACATGTCCTCAAGCTCACAAAAATCTATTGCCTTTCTTAAAATATTCGACTCAGCCGTGTTGAAATCCCTCCCCCCCTTTTTCTTAAAATATTCGCCTAAGACATGTTGAAATCCCTCCCCTTCCCCCCCTCTTTTTTCATTTGAGGTAAGCATGAGAAAGGACACTCACCTTTTTCCTAAAGATATTGCGGCAGTATCCCTTACCACATTTGCACAATCTCAGTTCGTCTAGAAACGAATAGAAACCACAATCTTTATGTTCATGATAAAATAAGTGCATACAAAATAAATTAAACTGTAGGAAATGCAACCCCACGCCTTCAAAGCAACCCCACGCAATACAAGGAACACCATGGCATACAAAATAAAAAACAGATGACATATCCTACTTTTTTTGTGATTCATCCCCACTTTTTTTTTTGTTGCAATAATAAGATCGCCTGCTCCACATGGACACGGATGTCTCGTTACCATTTCTACAATTTGAAAAATAAAATAATTTAAAACATAAACCAATGGCTTTACATATAAGTCTAAAACATAATACTATATATAACAATCGATATCTATTTTCAAATAATAACTCTAGAATTATTAGAGCTAAATGCATACAAATCTGAGTAATAACTCTCAAAAGACATGCCATAACTTATGGATGAAATAAGAGAAATAAATCTCATTAGAAAAAAGAGTTCATGCTACCAATTCAATGATTCAAACCAATATTATAATTATGAGTGATCAAGCTCAATCAATTTAATAAATTAAAAACAAAAAGAATAAACTAAAATTAAAAATGGGAAAAACATGTGAAGAATAAGAAGAAAAAACAACTAAGGTGCTAAAGGTGCTAAAAAATTAAAATTTTGCTGCTTTCTTTTGCTTCTTAGAAGTAGCAAACCAATGAAACAGTTACCTAAGAAACAGATAATAAGACTTGGTCTTACAACCTCTCGAGAAAACGAACCAAATAAATTACAATAACATCCAGATAATCATGGACACAGGACATAGTTATGGCCAGCTTTGAAGATATCTAATCAACAAATCTGGTAGAACTAGGTGAATTTGGACTGTAACAGAAAAGAAAAACAAAATGAAATCTCAGAAGGAATAAAAAAAATAGTCCCCTAAGACTCCCTAAAAGCATTTCCTCCTGCAATCCACAAGGGCATTAACTATATGACCAGTGGCCACAAAGCATATTCTTCTGATTTACCTATGAAAGCTTAAACTTCTAATCAAAAACAGGTAGCATTAACTATATGACCAGTGGCCTAATGAACAAGTAACAAACAAAACATGGGCTAGGTGCGCTATGGATATTCGTGTCCCAGTCGAGTTTTATTGTTGGAATTGACTACTTCTGTACCTCTTGTGCTTATATTGCAAACTTTATAACTCTTGACTGCGGATGGATCCACATGTGTGATTTATTGGCTATGACTTGAATTTGATTGCTTGATTTCCTTTTATTGGTTAACTCTTTCAACCTTGCTTGGGTCTTGAAATTGAACTGTGTTAACGGGAGGATTTGAGCCACTTTTGAATATAATCTCATTCATATCTTTCTTTCATGTGTGCTTAGTTCCTAGTGTAATTATGATCTTGGGTTTGACATTGGATTCTAGTAACTTTAATTGAGGATTTTGTGTATGTTGCGCATGATAAAAGGCCTTTATTTCTTCTTTTGAGCCTCAGAGTTTCATTTCCTACATTTATATTTTCCCTTGATCCTATGTTTTGAGCTTTTATCCCTTTTATTTGAATTTTTAGCCACATTACAAGCCTTACTAGCCTTGCTACATAATGCATTATATGCCCCAACTTGGTTTGGGGGAGTTAAAGTGGTTATGATGTTGTTAGAGTAACTTTTGAAGGGTGTTATGGAGGATTGATGGTGAAATAGTTGGAAATGTTATTGTTAAAAGTTTAATTATAAAGTTTCACATATAAGGCTCTGCATACCAATGTCTAGGCCATTATAGTTAATTAAAAAGTTATATTTTATTCATGGCCTAGTTATGTATGTGTGATGATTATGTTTATTGTTTATTAAATTATAAGCAAAAACAAATCATTAAGAGTCGTGAAACTAAGATTTACTATGCATGAAAAGTAAAGAAAAAATTTAAAGCTTAATAAAGTTGAAAAGAAGGAGATGAAATAAAAAGAAAGAAGTTTTAAGTTTGAGAAGTAGTGGTTGTTGATGGAATTATGAGATTTATGATGTTGATCTGAAGAATAAAGAAAGTTTGGTTTGATTTAGTTGAATTGGATGTTGGAGAATGTTGATGATTTTTGAGGTTGTTGATGATTTTCCTTGGTTTTATATGCGTATACCCCGCACTCCACCACATTATCCCAAATTTTATCCTACCCATCACCCTAGCCACGTTACAAGCTTATTAAAGTCCTTTTTGATCTTCGTGCACATGCTATGGTTATTGTGAAGTGAATCCTTTGTCAAGGTCGTAGAGTATTGATTGCATTCCGAGTCGACATTTAGCATGAGTGGATACCATTAAACACTTGCATGAGGTGTGAGATGTGGGTTTCGGGTTCTTAAAATTGCATTTTAAACACATTTTGCATTGCATTCTATATTTGGTTGGGAGGCGAGGGTTAGAGCTTCATTGTTATAAGCTCATCATTAATTGTGTGGAGTGATAACCCGTGAGCTACTCTAGTCATCGATTCATTAAACTTGCTTGGTTGGTTTTGGTTGACCCGTATTTAGGAAGGACGGTAATTGGATGCTTAATTGGCTGGCTTTGATCCATGTGTCTTCGGAAGTTCTCTTGAGTTATGATGCTTATTTTGTTTAATGGGGTGTAGTTAATTTCTTTGTGTTTTGCTCGGGACGAGCAAAGGTTCGGTTTGGGGGAATTTGATATATATGTTTTATGTTGTGTTTTTCCTTCATTTTCGGTTGATTCTTGTGCTAAATAGTTAAGTTTGTGGCTTTGTTTTGATTAAATATCATCTTTTGATGTTACATTATGTTTTGGAACGGTTTTAGCATCTTTAATTGACTTTTAGAGCTTTTTATGGTTATTTTATACTTTTTCGGTTATTACGCATTGTTTTCAGTTTGTTTTATATGTTACAGGAGCGTAATAAGGAGCTATGAAGTCAATAGAAGCTAAAACGAGTCAACATGTGCTTGCCTTGGGATGTGTGCCAAGTTACGAGAAGCTACAAACAAGATTTGAAGGAATCGAGCGAAGAAATAAGAAAGTTCGTCAAAGTTTCGTTGAGTATAATGCATGCGGGCACAACCCTTTGTACCTTATTCTTCTATGCGCCCGCGGAATAGATCAGAAGCATCAGAAGTTACTTAATACTCATCATGCGGGCGCAGGGAACAAAGTGGTTTTGACCTATGCGGGCACAGGTGAAGCGGAATTCGTTCTAATCGGCTTTTCTTCGCGGTTTTGCTTCATAGGTTTTATTTTAATTAAAACCTAATCCTATAATTACTCTATGTAAAAGGGGGCACGACCCTAACTAGTTTTTGGCATATTTTTAGACTTAGGAATCCTAAACTCTTTTCTCTCTAGAATTTTAGCATCGATTACTTTGTTCTCAACAATTCAAGATTTCAATTAATGCAATTCAATCTTCCTTTTGGTAATTTCTTTCCTTTTGTTTTTACAATTCTTTTTAGTTTATGATTCTTCTTAGTATGTTAGTCTTTAATTTAATTTATTGATTTTGTTAAATTAGTTGCTTAGTTTAATTTCTAGTAATTAGATTCGTTTTAATTCTAGTTTAATTAGTTTATAATTATGAATTTGTTATTTGAATTTGTTCTTGTTTTAGCTCCTTTAGCCATGTGTGAGTAGTCTTTTTCTCAAGGGTTAGGGGATCTATGATCATATTGTGAATTTATTATATGTTCATTAATTAATTCTTGGCTTTTAATTGAATTCCTATTATTGATTTCTATTGATTGCATTAAATTGTGGCCAGATTTAGTTGTAAGTTAGGTTATTGTTGAAATCGAGGCCGAGAGGTAAGATTACCACAATTAGACCACTGAATAATAGGAAAAAATGAATTTATGCGAGCAAGAGCCGATAAAGGAGTTTTGAGGGAGTTTAAGTTCAAGAGAATTAGTGAGCCCTAGTTCAATGAATGCCAATGAATTGATTAGTGAGTGTTTAATGAGTTTGTTGATTGATTATAGTGAACCGATTGCCCTAGGTTTTCATTATAAGAGTTTAATTCATAATTTCCCGTCATTTCCTTAGCTTTAGTATTTGTTTTCTTAGTTTAGTAGTCTTTTACTGAACTTTCCACAAAGGCCCCTTATACATTTTAGACTTTTTAGAACTAATAGGATTTAATAGCTTCCCTGAGGATTCGATCCCTACTTCCCTAGCTATATTAGTTAGAGTCGTTCGGTAATTTTTGAGAGGTGCGCGATAGCCTTGTTCACCTCCTCCTTGGCATCAACTACCAATGGGCCGGGTGAGCTACTGCCGGACAGAGATTTTCTAAGGAATCGACACTTCCCTCGGTTCCCTCAACATTCCCAGGCGGAGCAACCACAATGGGAGAGGTACTCTCAGGAGGATATAAGGGAGCAATCTCTTTTCCAGATGGGGCATTTGAAAGCTCACTAGAGGAAACCAACAAACTCCCATCATCACGGAGTCTAATCTCAATTTGTTTGGTCCGAGGCATTGAGACCTGCATATAGGCAGGTGAAAGGGAAAGGTCTTGATAAGAAGAAAACGGAGAATCACATAAAATACTAAACAGGTCGAATACGTGAGACCCTACTGTCTCAAGAGTTTGGATTGACCAACTAGGAGACGGGGACGATTTGGATTTAGGGGTAGATGTCAAAGACTCACTCAAGGACGACTAAAAAAACGAAAATTAAGCACATCAAAGTCTAGAGTGAAAATATAGAAGGATTTTTACCTGATGGAAGGAGGTGATTCGGGGAGAAAACGAGAATAGCGTCACACAGAGCCGCGAGCCGCGAAAGAAGCTTGGAACCAAAGGATGAGATTTCCAAAATCTTCTTTCAAAATTTTTCCCTCAAATCCAAATCCTCTTGAAGATGAATTTTACTCTCTAAGTTTTTCCCTCTCTAGATTTTAGGAAACTTTGGAAAATTTAGGGTAAGATAAAAAGAAGGAAAATAGGAGGTATATATAAACAAATATCCCTCCAAAAAGAAGTGGAAATTATGAATTCAAAAACGTAATGCCTTTAGGGTTTTGTCTTCCCAATCATTGCGTTTTTGAGGGGCAAATGTTATGGGCATTTTTATCAGTCAAAAAGAAGGACCACACGTGGACCAATGGGAGGATGACACGTGGACCAATGGGGCAGGGACAAGTGTCCTAATAAGCTTCTTACATGTGGCACGTAGAATAAGGGACATTTGTGTCACCATGGAGATGAATAAAGTATTAGTGACATCTTTATGTAATTTCTTATTTTGTTGGTCTAAGCCCAACCTTGATTAAGCCCAATAAAGGTATTAGTTTAAATGTAAGACAAGTGCATGATCTTGGAAAGGAAAGCTTTGTAAACCCTAATTGTAAGGACCTATAAATAGTCATTTATTGCTCTAAAAAGGGGACATGTAAGATTTGGACAAAGAAAAGAATTAAAGAAAGTTTTCCCTTTTAATTATCTTGTGTGTTGTGGCATTGTATTTGAGTTTTTCCTATTTAACTTGTAAACCTTCTTAAAACAGTTGTTTTATGATCCTTTAATTTCTTAATTTGTTCATTCCGTATGTATGTACTAATAGTACGCTGAAACAGTAGCCAATTAGTATGTCCCACCCTTGTTTGATAAATCTCTTGATTAATTGTCTGCATAGATCATATGGGCGTAGATCCGACATACATTATGTTTGTTTCTTTACAATTTCCATAGCAAGTTGTAATCAGTAACAAGTGAATGGAGTAGAAATGTAGAATAATCATCTTTATGCATATCTTCTATGCATATGGTGTATAAGATATTATGAACTCATGATTGGCAAGTATATATAATTGTTATGTATTTTGTGAAACTTATCTACTATATTATATTTTGGAACTCATGTAATTCATTAGGAAGTTTGATTCATCATGACTGCAGGAAACATTACATAACTAGGCTACTGTAAATTAGAGTACGAACGATATATGAATGTTAGTTGTGAGCGTGAGTTTCTATAACTAAGGATGTTGTGCGCAATGCGGCACTGGAGATGAATTATTTTGATCTAATAAATAGAGTTATATTTATTTATAAGAATGATGCTAATAATGATAGTCGAAGTAATATAAAAGGGAACACTACCGACGATTTGGATCCACCGAAGGTCTAGAATAGTAAGCCTATTAGTTGTGAACCTCTCAACTTTCAAATTTGCGCATAATTCAATTGCAATTGATAAAAGTCGTGAAAAATTAGGTATTTTTTTATCAAAACAACTTAAGATAATATTTAAAGTTTAGGTTTTAAAAAGAGTAAGATATCATATCACAATCATAAATTTATGTATGAAAAATAAAAATTGGGCTTTTTATCCAAAGGCCCAATAAGGCTTGGATATAACATATGATTATCTATTTAGGTCAATTACTTCAAACTTTGTGATATAACAAGAGATGTCTCATAACTCATTTAATTGAATAAACATCATAAACGTATTGATTTTTTTCCCCCTATTGACTGTGTTTACGATGAGTTAATAGGTAAACTAAACACTAATCCTTAGAAGTCTACTTCAATCAACTATTCCATCTACTTTTCTCGCTAAAGTAAATTGAAATATCATATATCTATTTTTCACTACTTTGCTCATTAAAAAATATTTAACACACAAATGGCTAATTTGCAACAAAAGAAGAAGACGTGAATGGCATACAAAAACATGATCTTGCAAAAGAGAAAAAGGTAACGATGATTGTTATATTATTTAATTGAAAGAGAAATTGGATGTATATTATTTATTAAATAGATTTTCATAATTTAAAGATCCTTAAGTCTTTTCACATTCAACTGACGATTTTGCAGCAAAAGGTGAAAAAAGGTGAACGACATACCAAAACCATACACTAGTGTTGGTGTAAAAGACAAACAAGGTAATATAAGTGTAATTTTAATATATTTTTATAACATGAAATTTAATATAATTAAAAGGAGAGATAAATGCCATTATTTTATAGATATTTGAGTTATGTCTTTACATAACTTGTGTACTTAATTAAAAGTGCGATTCTAATCACCCTAATAGGGAATCAAATCAAAATTTTGCGATCTTGTTTTGTTTAGGGTTGAAAATTGCAATTCGATCTTATTTAAGTTAAATTGCAATTTCATGGTTTGAGTTGGTTCCTTCTAATTTAAAATCAAACCAAACCGCAATTCCATGACTTGCTCTCTTTTTAATTTGAAATAAAACCAAAACGCAATGTCGATGTTTGGTTTGGTTTCCTAATAAATTGAAATCAAACCAAGCTACTAGGGGTGAGAAAAAAAAGGTACCCGGTCTTAGTTTGGACACGGTGAGTCTCGGTTTTGGTTGAACAGGGTCAAGTACTGAGTCCCAAAACAACTAATTGTTTAGTGCCGGGACCAATTTTAGTTATGAGCAATTCTGGACCCAATACTTGGTGGGCACTCGGGTGTACCAGTACCGGTATTGGGTACCCGAACTAGACCCATTTCCCGATGGGTGCTTGGTACAAGACCCGATTGTGCTTTTTTTTTAATATTTAATTTATAATGTTTACGTTCTATTTCTAAAATGAAGTAAATTTACACTAAAAATTTATAAGATCATTTTACCATGTAAAACTAATCTAATTCAATAAAAAAATGATTATACTATCTTTAGCTCATTATTGACCTTAAAGTTCTTGTAAAGTAGTTCAACTTAGGAATGAGCTGCTTGTATATCACTTCTTGTCCTTTGTTAAATGCCTTGTCAACATGTGAATTGAGCTACTTGGACTCCAAAGGTTGACCACTAACCCGATTTTGATTATTACCCTACGTAGTGGTGATCCAAATATATGATGATTGGTGTGAATATTGATATAAAAAAAAAAAAAAAAAAAACTTAAATCACAACAGGGATATTATCGAGTTCTATAAAGCAATGCACCAATGCAAGAAAATGATCCTAGGTCATATAATTTTATGGATTGATTAAAGTCAAGCATTCTTAATACCTAAAANAAAAAAAAAAAAAAAAAAAAAAACTTAAATCACAACAGGGATATTATCGAGTTCTATAAAGCAATGCACCAATGCAAGAAAATGATCCTAGGTCATATAATTTTATGGATTGATTAAAGTCAAGCATTCTTAATACCTAAAACTAGCCTCATAAGAGTCTAAAGCCTAACCACCAACTGTCAAACAACAAAATTCACACGCATTTCTTAGCCTTTGTTTTGTACGAAAACAATAGAAAAACGGTATGTGTTTAACAACTTCAAAATCTCTCTAATTATGATCACTTTGTTACAATATATTTATAATTTAAAATTTTTGTTTTTTGACATTAGACATATAAGTGATATAATCCTAATTTAAAATGTTTTATTTTTTTGTTTTTTCAAAAGAAATAAGATATTAAACTATGTAAAACAAAACCCTGTCCAACAAAAAACTATGTTAAAAAATACAACTGGCCACCCAGTCCCGGTTCCAGGCAATCCAATACCCATCGGCTAGTACTAGGTCTAAGTAAATTAATGGAGTACCCGATTGTGCTCACTCCTAGCCGCTATTAATTTAATAACTAGTTTTTCTGCCCAGGCGTTGCCTCGGGCAACATGTCTAATATACGTGTAACAATGAGAAAGACAATAAAGGTGCTATCTTAGTATGTCACGTTTGATTTTTACTGGATTGGGTTGGTTATTTGTTGTTGTTATTTTAAGTTTACTATTAAAACAATATATTTAAAAAATTGGGCAAAGGTCACCAAAAAGCATCTAGTTGGGTTGAGTATAACTTAAGTACCTTGCATACATGGCACAATCATGGTGAGGATTGAGGAGGCTTAGAATACGCACATACGTTGTCTCAAACGTCGTTTTTAAATGATGAGAGGTGTTTGAGAAATATATATATGTATATATATATATATATATATATATTAAAAATAATTTATTAGACATTAAAAACACTTGGATGAGTTGGTAATTGGTTTGAATTATGTAAGAAAGGTCATGAGTTCAATCCTTGTTGCTATTATGCTTTTCGATATATTGTATAATATATTGCAACTAAAGTTGAGCTTTTAAAATGGAGCTCGAACTCGACTCGGTAGGACGCAAGGTGAGTTCAGCTCGAGCTCGAATCGAATAAAGCTCAAATTCATAACAATGAGTAACCTGAAAATAAATTTATCATAATTGTCTTTAGAAGTAACTAATAGAAACAAAAGATTACATAATTATCTTAAAAATTTACAAATTTATGTAGTTATGTGCTAAATACATATTTTAAGAAATTTAGAACAATTTTTTATTGTTTAAATGAATAAATTTTTTTTATTTTTTAAGTAATTTTATTTACTAGCTTGAATTTTGACGGTTGAGATGGAAATAAATAAACGGCTAAATCAACACATAAGAACTTAAGCCATTAAGGGTATAATTTTTAAAATTTGTTTGGAATACATTAAAAAGCATTACTTATATATAATTATATATCGAGCCACTCACGAGCTTTTCGAGTCGAGTAGGGGCTTGCTCGACTCGACTCGTTAGAACCCCGATAATTCATGTTATGTATATATGCAACTCTACTTTGTCAGGCCTTGATTTTGGTTGATTGTGATTCCTTTTTTTCAAATAATTGGTCGTGATTTAACTCTACCTTACTTGTAAACGTTTACAAAATCTTTATAGGATCCAGAATCTCGAACCTGCCTACTAGTTAACTCATTTAGTAAGCTTCTTACCTACTTTCTTACTCGATTGTTTAATCGTCTATACTCAACTACAGAAGACAAGAATCACAAATTCATCATATTTCCTTGATGATATAACTATTAGATTCCCTTAAAAACACACTATTATATACCATTTCTTTTCACATATATATTCATTGACTTAATTGTTAGGTGATCTTGATTCCTAAAGTTAAACTAAAAATCCTTTACCACCGAATTTTGTTGTGTGATTTGTTTTATGTTGCGATACAACTTGTTATGGAAAACCCAAAATGCAATTTGGTTCAAAGTGTCAAATAACCCTAATCACACATCCGGAGAAGTGGTATAATTACTATTCAATTGACGCTTTTATTTTTGCAGTCAATAGTATTATTATTGTTTAACATAAAGTACTTCACAATACATTATATCGATTATTATTTACGTCTCAAAGGTTCACAAATGTTCATTTTTACATAAATTACAACACCATCAAAATTATTCTTAAAATTATATCAATTATTCTTAAAATTATATCAATTATTTTTACCGATAATCCATTGTTAGATGAATACACTTACCCCTGACACATATCAATCAAAAAAATAACAAGAATATTATATTCTAACTTTCCTCCCAACCAAAAACAATATTTATTTTTATTAATGGATAATACTAAAAAATTATTCCTGGTAAACTTTCCCCTTTTGAAAACCCTACAATCTCCATCATCTTCAGCCTCTCTACTTCTTTCACCTTCAGTTGAGGAAACATTTATTTATTTTAATTAAATTTTAATTTTATTTGCATTACCTAAAATAAATATAAAATCTATTCACTCACAAATTATTCGTTCTTCCCACAAACAGAATACTTTAAACTCAAATTTCTAAAAATAAAAAAATTAAAAAAAATTCCAAAAAAAAAAAACAGGGTTTTCTATTTCTCCGAAAAAAAAAAGTAAAAAAAAAAAAAAAAACAAGAAAAAGCTTATTAACCCCTTCTTCTTGCCTCTGTGAAAACCTTCATAGTTTAAAAGCAGCAGTCTTAGAGAGAGAGAGAGAGAAATTTGAGATTAGAGAGAGAAACAAAAAAATCCCACAAAATTAATTTAGATCTATCAAAAAAATAATAATTGAAAAAGAAATTTTAGGAATAATGGGAAGTGGAAGAGGAAGTAAAGGAAATAATAATAATAATAATAATGTAGGAAGTGGGTTAAATCAAGTACCAAGTAAATCAAAGAAGATGATTGAAAGCTTAAAAGAGATTGTCAACTGCCCTGAAGCTGAGATCTATGCTATGCTTAAAGAATGTAATATGGACCCTAATGAAGCGGTTAATCGTCTTTTATCTCAAGGTTATTTTTTTTTTTTGAATTTTTTTTGTTTTTTTTTGTTTTTTGGATTTTTTGATGGTAGTTTTGTAATTTTTGGTGTTTTTGGTTATCTGGGGTTCTTGGTTTTTGTGGGATTTTTGAAAGATGGGATTTCTATGGTTTTTTTGTTGTTTGATTTTTGTGGGTTTTGTTTGTTTGGTTTTAGGGTTGATGGATTAATGGTTTGAATTTGGAAAATTGTTTCTGGGGTTCTTGATTTTTGTGTTTTTTGTTGATTTTGTGAGTGAAGAGTTTGTGGGTTTTGGTTGTTTAGGTTTAATTTGGGCAAATTAGGAAGATGGTTTGGGATTTTGTTAAGAAAGTTGTGTTCTTTGTGTTTGTAATTTTGTTTTTATTATTGGGTGATTAAAAGGATTTAGTGTTTGGTGTTTTGCTTACTTTGTGTAATTCATAGTTTGTGAATATTGAAGTGTTTGATGTTTTATATACCAAATTTGCAGCTTTTGTTTCTTTAGGTTAATCTAAGTTCATATTTTCTTCAAAGAATGTTTATCAATTAAGGTTTAATTTCATGGTATTTTAATGTTGATGGTTTTGAAATTATAATTGAAGCCTTTTGTATTTTTGGTATGGTAAACATATGCTGTGGTTCTTTGCAAGTTTAATATGTCATATTCAGTAAATGTGTTTTTGAGAGACATTGGCCCTTTATGGAAAATATATATACAAAGAATATCAATTTGACACTAGATAAAGTTATTTGGGCTAAAATAGCATTTATGCCATAGTGTTTTGCGGATTTGGAGTGTATGATGTTATTTGGCTGTATATGTTGGTGACTTAGTGGTCTGCTGATCGGCCGGTATCGGCCTTCATATGTCTTGTTTGTGGAGGAAGGGCAAAGTTTCTACCTTTGGTGCATTTTTTTGGTTAGAAGTCTGAAGAACTTGTAGTCTGGGGACTCGTTTATGATTTGTTGTGTGTTGTTTTGATTGATAGTTCCAGGGTACCTTCTGATTATGGAATTGATCTTTGAGCTGTAGTTTGTATAGGAATTCTCTGTGTAATGTTGAATCCGCAGTTAGGGTTTTGGTTGGTTTATTTATTGACTTATTGATTTATCTATATTTCCCTATTGGTTTGAACTGTGCAACAGTAAATTGTTTGAGGTTGTAGCATTTACTAAATGTGTATCACTGGAAGGTTTGGTTTTATTTACTTATTTTGATTGAGGTTGTTTCATGAGTCTTAATGGCTAGGTTCTTCATTGTTGTGAAATGTATTGTTTCAACTCTAGATGCTTGTGCATCAAAATTTCTGTTTTTTTGTTGCTAGTGATTGATTATAGCTTTTTAAATATTTGTAATTAGGGTGGCTGAACTCATTCACTTGATCAATGTCTAGCCATGTCAATCTGATTTTAGAAACTTTCATTATTGTTACTCAAAATCCGCTTTTTTACCACACTCTGTTTTGTTGAATAGGATGGATAAGTTCCTTGCTTTGTTATATGGGTCTGCAGTTAATACATCTTTTATCTATTGTGTCAAAGGCTTGTGTTGTGCTTTTTGAATCCTGCTACCTCATTTTTGAAGTTGGCGGGCTGTATTTTATAATTGAAATTGCCTTTTATACACTTGTGGTGTTGGAGTTTACTCTAATATGAAGCTATCGGTTATGTAGGTGCATTTCATGAGGTGAAGAGCAAACGCGAAAAGAAAAAAGAGGTGTGCCTGCTGCATACACATACATTTATATCTTGTTGTAAATGATAGTTTTTTTACCTTCTATACTTTGTGGGGTTTATTTTCATTTCATCAGCTTAACTCTTGTATCTTGTTTATGGGGTATTATTTGTACATTTACTGCTCATTGTGCCTTTTGCATCGATAATCTTTGTTTTACACTTGTTTTCTTATCTTCTACTTTAATGAGATGTCTTCCCTTTCTTTGTATCTTTTTTAAATTAGTATTTGCTTGCTGCAGAATAAGGATGGGGGAGATTCAAGGGTTCGTGGCATTAGTAGCAGTTTCACCCGTGGTGGCAGGGGTGGGGCAGATCGTTACTCTAGTCGCAGTAGTATGCCCCAATATGGAACATCTGGTAGGTTATAAACTTAAACTTCACATCGTGCCATCATTACGGGTATGGTTGGCAATTCATAATATTGTACAAGGGTTCCTTATAATTGGTTTGTTTGTTTCAGACTCTGGTGCTTCACGTGGTAAACCTACATACAAGAAAGAAAATGGACCTACTTCTTATTCTAGTTCTGCCATGGGTATGAGTATGACAGGAACTAGTGCAAACAGGCGGCAACTGCCTCTCAGGTGTGTTTTGCCCCTATCTCCTTCTAACATGGTCAAATAACGCAATCATTATTTGTAGATGAGGAGGGTTTTGAAGAATTTTGTTTTTAAGATCTTATCTTTGTCATCTATCCTTCCTTTGTATGTTTGAGCGGGCTTGTTTACATCTGTGTTAGACACTAGGTATAGCTCTCTCTGTTAGGGCATCTCTGCACTTAGTCATCTGTTCTCTGTATGTGTTCAATAATTGTGTGATTGTGTGTGAAATAACTGGTTAAAATGTGATGGTGAACGATGAATATTTTATTATTCAAACTTTTTTCTCCTGAATTGGTTTCTTAGTAATATATGGATGTTATTGTCTTTGTTTCAGTGATGCTATCACAGATAAATCATCATCATATAATGCAGCTGACGCAATACCTTCTGCACCTCCATCTTCTGGCTTTCAATCTGCCTGGTCAGGTGTCCCTGGTCAAGTGTCAATGGCTGACATTGTAAAGATGGGAAGGCCACAGGGAAAAGCCAGCAGCACTATGACAACATCACAGCAACATGCTAATAATCAGCCTCCCTTGGTATCTCCTGCAGTATCGCGTGATTTGTATCCATCTCAAAATTATGCTGCCAAGGTAATGCAAGGGAAACCTGACACAGAAGTGTCTGGACATGTACCTCCTAATGATGAATGGCCCCTAGAGGAGGAACCACCAGTTGCTAGCGTCTCCTCTACCCTGGAGCCACCTGTAGCTTCTGAACAATATGGGGACCCATATGATAGTGTACAACAGCAATTTAGACCTCAGTCTGATGAAGTCCGATTTGAAGAAGATGATGTTGTTGATGATACACATGCAAGCTTTATTCAATCTATTCCTGGATCTAACCAAAATATACCAGAGGATACCTCTGGTAGCGCGTCTGGTTTTGATAATGATTTGTACCAGAACATTGGTTCATACCAGGTTCACCATCGAGAAGGTATGCCCTGCATAATGATAGTGAAAATGAATTACTCTAAAGGTTTTTGTTAAAGTTTAGAGTAATCTGATGCACATGTCAAACATATTCATGGTATTGTGGCATAAGTTTTTCCATCCCTTGTTTAATGTAGGAAGATCTAGGGCTCATCGCCTTGTCTGCCTCTTAAAGTTGAAATCAATATACAGCCAATGTATCTTCTTTAAGTTGAAATCCATATGACCTAGAAGTTGAATAAAGGATAGATGTGCTAAATTATGTTTATATTGTTAAACCATTTGTCCATTGTAAACCGATCTCAACATGTTTCTTGTTTGATTTCTTCAGCATTATCCTTTCTGCATCTCTTTTTTGTTTACGATATAATGGTTTATGTGTCTTTGTATTAACATATTTCTGTTTGGTGTTAATACAGTTGAAGATGCCAGTGCATCAATATCATCTGTGACCAACAATTTTCAGGGTCTCTCTTTACCGAAGGAGGACGAGAATTCCCTTTCTGAAGAAGATGGTCCTGCTGTGAAAATTCCTGATCACCTCCAAGTTCAGTCTTCTGAATGCTCTCAGTTGAGCTTTGGTACTTTTGGGGCTGGAATGAATGCTCCATTTTCAGGATCTTTTGGTTCACGGCCGGTGAAAAGCAACGAGGAGGAAGCTGCTGTATCTGCTGATGCTCAGTCTATTGGGCACTCTGAAGCTAGGTTTGCCAAGAGTTGTAAATTAACCTTCTTATCATATAATGTGATTCTGATGTCTGACTCTGACATGTATTTGTTTGTTGACTTTGTAGAAATGCTGAATATTATGATGATGAGCGTCTTAGAACTGCATCTGATGTAGATACTAGTCATAGAATAAGTGGTAGTTCTGGGAATTTTGACGCTCCATCAGTTTCACAGACAGATATGTTGAAACAGGAGGCTCCTGAACTTGCACAAGCCAATCAGTACTCATTTCCCTCATCCACTTCTAATTATGCTTTTGAGAACAGCCAACAGTTAAATCAATCTTTTGCAAATACGCAAGCAAACTCTCAGATGCAAGGCTTGCCTTCTTTGTCTGGAGTAATGGTGAGAATGCTACTAGCTCTGTGCCTCTTCATCCTGTATACTCTGCAAATATTTTCAATCCTCTGTTTGACTGTGTGAGTCCACATATGATGAAAAAGACTAAAAAGAAATTCAGTCCATATAATGAAAAAGACAAAGGAATCCTGATTGTAGTTTTTTTGGTTTTTTTTTGCTCAATTACTTGGTCTTTTAAGGAATTTCACCCTTTATTGTTTAACTCAAAAGTGAAGCGCTTAAATGGATGGAGTGTTGGATTGATGCTTCTTTGGAAAAATTGTGTCTATTGCATTTCTTTGTTTCATAACTGAAGGTCTTTGGGATGGTGGAATTAATTTTGGAAAATTTGTTAGATTGTGCATTACGTGAGTGGGGTACTAGGGGATAACTATTATTTGAACTAGGTTTATTTCGCTTTGGGTGGTTTTACCTGTGTCTATGTGTAGTTAATGTGGTTGATGTTAGGATTTGTTGTGCTAAGGAAACTTGCCGTAGAATGTGTAATGTGAATCAATGTTATCTTTTAGGAATTGGTGATTCATTTATGAGATTATGGAGCCTTGGGATTTATGGAGTGGATAATATATACTAGCCAAAGTTGACCTGGAGTTTGTTGCTTAGGTCACAATGATAGTTTGTTCCTTTCAGGCAGACCCTGTATATTAGTACCTAGAAACTCAATAGGTTGCCATGAATCCTGTTCTATCCCTAATTCAGAGAATTGTATTGTGCATGTGTGCATTGTAGTGGCTATAAGAATTTATTAAGAAGCATTCACCAAGTCATTGGTTTTCCGATCCAACCATATTTAGGGATTAGACTTTGCCTATCAACTGATTGTACTTTTAAAAATTTTTGATAGATTTTATGATATTTGTCCTATTTATTATTAAAGAATATATAATATGAATTTATGGAGTATGTTCCCATTTGATTTTTAATGCCTGAGCATACTGTGTAATTATTCTGCTCCAAAATTAAAAATGTATTTGGCAATGAAAGATGTGGAAGGTAAGTGTCATTTCTTTCTAAAGCTTGCTTAGAAATTTGATTGCAAAATTCGAAAAAGGTTTTTCTCTGCATTTAAGGACTTGGCCTTTTGTTTTAGCAGATGTTTCAAGGCTCTCTATTTTGTTTGTTTTAGTATATCTGCGTTATGTTTTTGTTATTCACATTTTGTTCGACAGTTGCACTTCTTCTCCTGAATATATTTCTTCCCTCAATTGAAAAGCAGAGATGGATCTCATTTAAGTTATGCAGTCAGGTTCTAATTTGATATCTATGGGGAGTTGAAGATTATCGTAGGCTAGTAATCTACTTGATGTCATGACTTCTATTCATGTTAATATTAACCTAGGCTTGTCATTGACTCAATGACTTGTAATTATATCCTTTTTTTTCCCTCCGAACATTTTTTTTTAAAATGTTATTGCTCTTACTTATTCTTTCTACTGTACATAAAGTTAGTTTTTTGGTTTGCTAAATTCTAACAATCTCTCTTTCTTATGCAGCCTTATTCCAATTCATTGCCTAACACCCTCTTGGCATCAAACGTACAGCCCCTAAGGGAGGCTGACCTTGCATATTCACCTTTCCCCATTTCACAATCTATGGCGTCAAAGTATAATAACTCAGTCTCATCTATTAATGGCCCAACTGCTTCAATGGCAGAGGTATTTTTTGATTTTACTTCCACACTGATACTTCATCTCTCTCTTGCTCGTGTGTTTTTTACTGTGTTGCTATTGCACTCTTAGGTCTTTTCAGATTATGCCATTACATTTGATTGACAGAGATAGTTGCATGTCTTGAAAATTGTGTGATTTTGGTTCCTAATTTTTTCCAAGGCCTTTTGCTTTTCTGCATGTTAGTGGGACGATTCACATTCTTGACCTTGAGTCTAGAACTTTTGTATTCCTTAACTTTCCATTTATTTTATTTTATCTGATATGATTTTGTTTTTTGGCTGTGGTTTTTAAGGGCTTACCTTATCTATTGTTAATTGCTATCTTACAATTGATTTACATATCAGGCATTGAAGAACGGTAATTTCTCAATGGCTCAGCCAACTCAGACTCCACCTGGTGGTAGCAGCATCTCTGGTGGGGCTGCTCTGCCACAACATTTGGCTGTTCATCCATACTCCCAGCACTCTATGCCCATGGGCCATTATGCTGCTGCTAATATGATTGGTTATCCATTTTTGCCTCAAAGCTACACATACATGCCATCTGCTTTCCAGCAGGCATTTGCTGCGGGTAATAGCAATTACCCTCAATCCTTAGCAGGGACAGTTCTTCCCCAGTATAAAAACACTGGTTCAGTGAGCAGTTTACCCCAAGGTGCTGCTGTTCCTTCGGGATATGGTGGGTTTGGGAATTCAAATAGCATTCCAAATAACTTTCCATTGAATCCTCCTAGTGCTCCTGCTGGCCCATCTGTGAACTATGATGACCTTTTAAGTTCACAATACAAGGATGCCAGTCATCTTCTCTCTCTGCAGCAGGTATATATTCTTCTTTTGTTATATGCTTGTATAGTTGATAATGCATCTATAATAAAAAAATGCAACTAGTGCCAATTATTGGAGTTATACCGGAGGTGTTGATATGATGGAGAGTTACAGTAGGAAGTCGGCATAGATTCAATGAGCCGAACACTAGTTCATGAGTTCAGTTAGTGCCTTTATTGGTGGTGAAGATGCTTTGGTCCAAAAATAGACAAATTATACTCTCTTAGTTCTTTGAGCTTGGCTCACAAGTGGCTTGTTAGCAACACTTAATCCTGTCCATTCTTTGTTTTGGTGTGTTCCTTTTACTCCTATTTTTATTTAAGTTGTTCCTCACTTTGCATGTTATTTTTCTCTTCTACTCTGATCTACTTGTTGAACCCACTTATTTTTGCACTCATAACTGCCACCCCACTTTTAAGCTCTTGGTAATTGGTATGCTTAACTATACTTATTGGGGGAAATATTATAATTGACCTGGTATGAGCATACGATAATACTGAGATGGGTTATCCCTGGCATAAGATGCACTTTGATTATGTTAAGATAACAAAAGAATGATGATATACAATGAAATGTCATTGATAGTTGATGGTTTTTATTTATGTTATGATCGCCTTGATTCTATGTGTCTTAATTATACATGTTTATGGTTTCAGGGTCCTGGGTCGAGAACACTATCAGGGGTTCCAGGTAGCACATATTACAACAGCTTCCAGGGGCAAAACCAACAACAGCCTGCTGGATTCAGGCAGAGCCAGCAGCCATCACAGCACTACGGACAGCTTTCTGGGTACCCCAATTTCTACCATTCTCAAACTGGGCTCTCTCTTGATCACCAGCAGCAAATGACAAGGGATGGTTCCCTTAGTGGATCCCAGGGACAACAGCCGAAGCAAAATCAACAGATATGGCAAAACAGCTACTAATAATCGTTCCTTTTCCCGGCTCATGCTCCAGGTTTTTCAGGATCTTTGTTGTAGTACTTGTTAAGTCCAGAATTTGGCCAAAATATTAGGGGCTTAAATCTGTACTGAAAGACTGGACTTTACTACTGGTTTCCTGTGCCTGGAGGTTGTACTTTACATGTTGTTCCTTCTTTTTTATTTTATCAGTTTGGCTAACATAGGAACAATGTCGATGTGTTGCTCTAATATCACGGTAGTCGACCGTTGTGTCCTGCTCTTCTAGATTCGTTGCCTAATAGTGAAAAGTTTCTGCTTTCTTGTTTTCTTTTCTTTATTCTTGTATTTTTGTTCTCATTAATGGTTGTGCAATGATGGGCATTAGTGCCCGAAGCTTATTTATTATTGATCTTAGTGCTTATCGCTATGTAATTCATGCAATTTTTTTTTTTTTTTTTTTTTTACTTATGTTATCTGATTTTTCGATTTTCCAAAAAGATTGTTACATTTGGAAGGTGATTAGCTTAAAAAAATCCAACACTAACAACACTTGATTACACTACAAATCTGGTCTTAGGAGGAATGATTATATTGTATGTAGTTTGGCCAAAGGAGATTCCATCATTCTTCTTGGTGGATTTGGCTAGGTTTCATTGGCTAATTCAAGCACTTAGTGATTGGTTCTTGGTATTGAAATGTTGTAAAATTGTAAGCCTCAAGAAGATGATGGAGGAAACTCATATATTGTAAATCACACATTGTATTGCTTTGAATGAAATTCGTTGTTAAAGCTGTTTTTTAATCGGATTTTTGATATAACTGGTTTTTGTTAAAGCTGTTTTTTAATCGAATTTTTGATATAACTGGTTTTAGGATGTTATGGACTAGGGTTGAAATTTTAGGTTTTTCAAAATGGTAACTGTCTTATATTGTATGGATTTCTTATATGTGGCCAAACAGCACCATTAGATTTAATCAGAATTATTTTGATATATATTTCCTCATAATTTTAATGCATTATATTGTATGATTTTCTAGAATACATCTAATTTTAATTACGTAATTGATGGATACATGGTAAAAGTTTGTGCTACATAACCTTTTAGTTTATTATATTAGTCTTTAGTTTATTTAAAAAAGAATTATAAAATAAAAATAAAAGAATTATTAAATTCTCGTTTCTTCTTTTTTTTAATCGGTAACAAAATACTCGCATAGTGGACCAGCACAAATGAAAATTAATTCGTGGTATAAGGTTTTTAAAAATGGAATAGTATTCGAACCTAGAAAGTTGCATGAATTTTGTTAAATGGGTGAGTATGATGACTTAATGTTATTTCTATATAAACTAGTGGACCGGACATGTGAGTTGCATTTACATGCTCATTTTCACAATCTTTGGTTTCTTTTGGAGTAATGTCTTATGGCCTATTTCTAAAATGAAGAATTCTCCTCATAGAGCTACTAGAATTCAAAAGAAGTTTGGTGAGGACTGGAGGTTGGGAGCATAACTATGATCACTCAAGAAAAGGAAGATCAAGGCTCTAGTTATTCACCAGAGGGAAGTATGATGTCAGTTAACAGGATGTATCGGGATAGTAATGTCTCCGGTAGCTGCACTGAATGGGAAGAACACGCCGGTGATGAGACACAATTACCGAGATAAGTGAAGTCTGCTCAGTTCCATCAAAGCAACTTAAAAAGGTGAAATCTATTTCAAGGCTATGGCGATCAGGCCCAAATTACTTCTAGGTAATTTCTGTGGATGGTGAAAATGGAAGACTTTCTAATGGACGGGTTTCTAACGGAGCTACCATGTCACCTGATCGTGGGTCCAGTAAAAGTGGGATAAGCCCGTCAAATATAGTTGGATGGACCTCACCTAATGTCAACCGGGAAATAAAGGGTTGTATTGGATGGCCTCGTGGAACTCATAAAAGCAGCTTGAAGCACAAGCTCTTTGAGGAAAGGATGGTGTCTCAGAAGGTGCAGTTACGCCAAGTATAGAAGCAGAAAATGTGAACTCATTAGGAAGCAGCAGATGGAATGTATCTTTCAAATTCTTCATCCCCGTGCCCATAAAACTACAGACCATCAGTAGAAGGGGTAAACATGTAAGACTCCATGATCTATATTACGAAATAATGTACTTGTAATTGATGATTTTGATTTATTTGCACAACAGTTTAGATAGTGAAAACCAACAAGACAATTGCTAGTTTTCACAGTTTGCAATCCGTCACATTGAGCCTAATAGCAAGTCCAGACTAAACGAGACCTTAATTTCATATGCAACATACATTAGCTAATTACAAAACCAGTGCAAAAAACAAGGCCACTTCATATGCAAAAGACATTGTTTCCTCGAGTTAAAAAGGAAACAATGTCAAGTTTTCGAGGTTCGACTTAGGGTTATTTCTTAAAATCAGATTGAGCACTCAATTTTTAATGGATTTGACATGAATAATTTTTTTTTTTGATGCAACATGAATAATTTTAAACAAAACTTATATGTTATAAACATTATTATTGAGCTGTTTCATTAAGAAATACGCAGTAAATAATTTACTAGTACTCCATATACAATAAAACGTTATTTATTTTTTTAAATTTTTTTAACAAAGAATTAAAAAAGGTTGAAAAAACTTTCCTTATTTTTTTCTTGTGTTTACAAAATATGGAATCGAATTTGCATTTATTTTAGAGAATGAAATATTGTCTAATTTATATTCACTTTGTCCTTGCAAAAAAATACTGTATAAAAAACTTGGTTATCTTGAATCTTGAGGAAAAAATTAATCAACAAAGGAAAAAAAAAAAAAACAATAACAACAACAATAAATTGATTTTAATAAAATTAATCCCAATTTTCAAAGTTTCATCTTCATGATGAATGCATTATATATAGCTCTTGTCCATGATATATAGAGTAGAAGTTTAAAATTGAAATTCAAATTAAAAAAAAATAAAATAAAATATAGTATTTATATGTATTTTTCCTCCAACCATAAATCTTTAAAAAGATTTGGAAAACTACTAATTAATTATATTACACAAGTCCCTGTTAAGGCTAAAATACATACATATATATATTTATATTATATTCTCCAAAAATTTCAATCATCAATGGAAAATGAAGACATCATATCAGCAATCAATTTCAAAGCAATAGTCATCAAAACTCATCAACAACATCAACATGAGAATGTTAATACTGATTGATGTAGTCATTATTATTATTATTATTATTATTATTATTATTATTATTATTATTATTATTATTATTATTATTATTATTATTATTATTATTATTATTATTATTCCTAGCTGTTTAGAAGACATTAATTTTTCTAAGGCCTCCTTTTTCTGTAAAAGACCACATAGTTTGTATCCGAACTGAGTGATCCAAAATTCCGCAAACACTAGAAGCTAATTAAGCTGCGTATTTTCCTATCGTATCTGCCATAAATATATATGTTGAACCCCATGTGATTTACACTAGTGAGTTGTTCCATATTGGAGAAAGAGAAGATGTTGAACTAGTTTATACGCCTAGGAGGTACTCCTCTTATTGTCAATTGGTTTTAGGATGGAACCTCCTTAAGCTTGTGGGCTAGTTTAACTCTCCTCCTTCTTGTTGGGTTACCAGAGCCATTTATCTTTAATATGAAACTAGCTTTAGTCCCCGGGCGTTGTCCCGAATCATTTGATAAATTTCATTTTAAGACTTCTTTAATTTGTTTTGCCTTTTTCATCAAAATTTAAAATATTCTAATTATTTATATATATATTAATTAAATTTAATTTTGCAACAAACTGAAATTTTAAGTGAACAAATAGAAGTATTATATTATTATGAGATATTTACAGTAGATAGCCATGAAATATTTACAGTAGATAGCCATGAAATATTTTATAATTACGATAAAAAAATTTGAAATAATTGCGAATATAATGTGAGTATAATATGTTTGTTGTTAAAAAGATTGAATATACGTTTTGAGGAGTGCCTAATTTCTAAAGCTTTAGTTTTTTTGGTTTGTATCTAAAATGTCATTTTTATAAATATTTTAAACTTTTGACATTAAAAAATATTAAAAGTTAGTGGGTCCCTTATGTTAAGATGAATTCCGTTACACAAAACTCTTGTAACAGGCTTCATAACGGATTTTGTAAATACAATTTGATGAAAATACCCTTTTAGATAGTTGCTAAAAATCTAAAATTTTAGCAACCAGGATTTTCCCATATGTTTTACACTTGAACTGTTGAACATATGATTTCAAAAGAAACTTAATAGATCCAAATACAAGATCAATTGTGATATTGACAAAGTGATAAAATGAACATGAAATTATCGTAAAAATATATATTCATTATTATCCATTTTTCACATATTTTATTTATCATACGTTGAAAAGGAATTAATAATTTTACTTAGTTATTACTTTTTTGTATGATACATGATATAATATATATTGTTGCAGAAAAGTAGTCAATAATGACATATAGGTTAATTGGTAAATTATGTGTCTCATATGTCAAAGGTTATGAGTTCGATTCTTGTTGAACACATTTTTTACCATTAAAAACTGATTCCCAAGCTGAGGTGGTGCCACGTGGTGGATTGCGATTCTTCGCCTTGCGTTTTAATATATAGTAGTTGATTTAACAATATATGTGACAAGAACGGTGCAAACCCAATAAGAGTTTACTTTTAGAAAGTTTTGCATTAGTAGAGTTGAGTTAAGCTCCTAACCTTGTCACGTCCCTCGAAAAACCAACGAAACCTTACACAGTTACACATCGATCAGCCATAACTATCCAATACTATGCTACAAATAACACGTCACAAATATCTGTTACAGTAAAAATTGCTTGAATTCTAAGGTTCTACAATTGGAAGATTACATAATTGAAGGAATTGATAAGTTTGAGCTTTAAAGAAGAAGCTTTAATGGAGTTTCTTCCATTGAAGCTTCGAATAACAGAAGCAAAATAGAGAGAGAGAAAAGATTAGAGAGAGAAATATAGAGAGAGAAGTAAGTTTGTTATTATTGTCATAACAAAATCAAAAGTTGTTACAACTAACTTCCTTTTATACTTTATACTTTATACTACTGCAGTACAATATTCAATCAAATACAATCATCAACTAGTAGAGAGTATGTAGTATAGTATATTAGTAGCAAGACCATATCCTCCAACACCACCCCTCACGCTAGGCAGGAGGAAGATCAGTCATGCCGAGCTTGGAAATGAGCTCATGATGTTGTGGAGAGGGTAATGGTTTAGTAAAAACATCAGCTAGCTGTAGCTGTGTAGGTAGATAAGACAGCTCAATCAGTCCTTCCATGACCTTTTCCCTAGTGAAGTGACAATCCAGCTCTATATGCTTTGTACGCTCATGAAAAACTGGATTCTTACCAATGTGTATGGCAAATTGATTGTCACAATGTAGCTTCACAGGAAGAAGGTTAAGGACATTTAGCTCTTACAGAAGCCTAACTGAGACAGGGGAAGAAGGTTAAGGACATTTAGCTCTTGCAGAAGCCAAGTTACTTCAGAAGAAACTGAAGCCATTGCTCTGTACTCTGCTTCAGAGGAAGAGCGAGAGATAGTGCTTTGTTTCTTAGACTTCCAAGAAATAGGTGACTTCCCAAGTAAAACCACATAGCCTGTAAATGACCTCCTTGTGTCAGGACAAGTAGCCCAATCTGAATCACTGTAGGCCTGTAAAGTTAACTGTGGAGAAGCACATAACAAAATACCCTGTCCTAGGGAGGAGGCTAAGTATCTCAAAACATGATGTAAAGCATGCACATGAGGAACTCTAGGCTGGTGCATAAACTGAGACAGGGTTTGGACTGCAAAAGAAATATCAGGTCTGGTAGCAGTAAGGAAATTCAATTTGCCTACCAAGCACCTGTAATGCTCAGGATCTGAATAAAGGTCTCCCTCTGAACTAAGCAACTTCAAATTAACAGGAAGAGGTGCTTTAGCTCCTTTAGAAATATTAAAAGCACAAGCTTGCAGTGGTTCATGTGTAAACTTTCTTTGAGACAGAACAAGTCCAGTAGAAAGTTTAGTAACCTCATTGCCAAGGAAATAATGCAAGAACCCCAAATCTTTAATACTAAAAGCATTGTCTAAATGTTGCTTAAGTAGTAAAATGCTAGAAACATCATCACCAGTCAAGATAATATCATCAACATAGACAGCAGCAATGATGATGAACTTGTCAAATCTTTTAATGAAGAGAGAATAATCATTCTTGGACTGAAGGAATCCTTGTGAAACTAATTCTGATGTCAACTTGGCAAGCCACTGCCTACTTGCTTGCTTAGCCATATAATGATCTATTTAATCTACAAACATGATGAGAAGGATTAGGAATCCCAGGAGGCATTTTCATATAAACTTCTTCTACTAAGTCACCATGAAGAAATGCATTGTTGATGTCCAATTGATGTATCTCCCATTTATGATAAGCTGCTATGGCTAATAGACACCTTACTGTAGAGAGTTTGACAACAGGTGAGAAAGTTTCCTCATAATCAATGCCATACTTTTGTGTAAACCCCTGTGCAACTAGCCTTGCTTTGAGCCTCTCTAAACTGCCATCAGACTTGAGTTTAACCTTGTAAACCCATTTACACCCTATGGCCTTTTTACCTGGAGGAAGAGGAACTACATCCCAAGTATTGTTATCTTTCAATGCTTGGATTTCTTTGTCCATGGCTGCTATCCAACCAGGATCCTGTGATGCTTCTAGATAACCACTAGGTTCAGAAATAGAGCAAGAAGAAGAGATCAATGCCTGTGCTGTAACAGGCAGTTCTGTAAAAGCTACTAGATTACACCAGTAAAGTGAAGCAAAAGCACAAATATAATAAGCTAAATAAGCTGGTTGTTTAGTCTGTCTAGTGGAATGTCTAGTAATAGGGTCTTCAGATAAAGAAGGAGAAGAAGAGGAAGGAGAAGAGGGAGGAGAAGAGGAAGAAGATGTTGAAGTAGACATAGAAGAATTAACTGAAGATGAAAATTGAAAAGGTTCTGGAATAGTATAAGAAAAGAAATCAGCAACTTGTGTAGCAGCAGGAAGATAAATTGGACTTTGGGAAGTGGAATTGGGTGTGTGGTGAAAAGGCAAGTGTTTTTCATGAAAGACTATGTCTCTAGTGATAATGATTTTGGAACTTTCCGAATTGAGAACCTTATAGACCTTTTGTCCTGTAGGATAGCCTAAAGACACACAAGGAGAAGCCTTAGCATCAAACTTAGTTCTATGTGTTTTGTTAGTAGATACAAAACACAAGCAACCAAATATTCTTAAGTGATCAACATTGGAATCTCTCCCATTCAACCTGGCATAAGGAGTACAATTATCAATATTCTTCAAAGGCATTCTATTGATGAGATGAGCAACACACATCAAACACTCTCCCCAATACTTTACTGGGACACCAGATTGAAAAAATAAGGCTCTTGCTGTTTCTAGGAGATGCCTATGTTTCCTCTCAACAACTCCATTTTGTTGAGAGTATCTACACAACTCTTTTGATGTAAAATTCCCATTGTGGCATAAACAGACTTCATTCTTCCTTCACAAAGCTCTAAAGCATTGAACAGGTTGTCGCACACCTCTCAATAATAACCGAATGACTCTAACTAATATAGCTAGGGAAGTAGGGATCGTATCCTCAGGGAAGCTATTAAATTCTATTAGCTCTAAAAAGCCTACAGCGTGTAATGGGCCTTGGTGGAAATTTCGGTAAATGATTTCTAGAACGATGAAGACTAAGAAGTGAAACTAAGGAAATGACGGGAAATTACGATTAAACTCTATTAATGGAAACCTAGGGCTATCGGTTCACTATGATCAATCAACAAACTAAATTAACGTTCACTAACCAATTCATTGGCATTTATTGAACTAGGGCTCACTAATTCTCTCGAACTTAGACTCCCTCAAAACTCCTTTACCGGCTCTCGCTCGCATAAATTCGTTTTTGCCTATTATTCAGTGGTCTAATTGTGGTAATCTTACCTCTCGGCCTCGATTTCAACAATAACCTAACTTACAACTAAATCTGGCCACAGTTTAATTGCAATCGCTAGAAATCAATAATAGGAATTCAATTAGAAGCCAAGAACTAATTAGAAAACTTAATTTAAATTCAAGTCATGATCATAGATCCCCTAACCCTAGAGAAAACGACTACTCACTCATAATTAAGGGAACAAAAGTAAAATTGAATTTAAACAACATGATCAAGAACAAGGAATTAATTAATTACTAATAAAACTAAATTAAGAACAAAAACAACAAAACTAATTAATCTAGACTAAAAACTAAGAAATTAAAGAGAAACATGAAATTAAAAGGATTGAAAAGCATAAGGAAAGAAATTACCAAAATATAAATTGAATTGCATTGAATGAAAGCTTGAATTCATGAACAAAGTAATTAATTCTAAAATTCTAGAGAGAAAAAGTAATTTTGGAATCCTCGGTCTAAAAATATAATAAAAACTAGG
This sequence comes from Suaeda aralocaspica, assembly GCA_016808085.1. Lineage (NCBI taxonomy): Eukaryota > Viridiplantae > Streptophyta > Magnoliopsida > Caryophyllales > Amaranthaceae > Suaeda > Suaeda aralocaspica. The sequence continues at coordinate 169,168 of PYUH01000061.1, read as the reverse complement.
TAGGTTCGTGCCCCCTTTACAATAAGTATATATAGTAATTAGGTTTTTAATAAATTAAAACCCACGAGCAAAAACCGCACGAAAAGAAAAATCGGAGTCAAAACGCTTGCACCTGCGCCCGCATAGAACAAAATACATTTGTTCCCTGCGCCCGCAGGTGGTGTATTTTGGGACTTCTGAACTTGTTGATCTATGATGCGGGCGCATAGGTCTAGGGAGCTTTTAAGGCTGCGCCCGCATGGAATTTGCACGCCCATATTTTGACGATCTTTCTTATTTCTTCGCTCGATTCTTCAAATCTCGTTCGTAACTTCTCGTAACTTGGCACGCATCTCGAGGCAAGCACATTTTGACTCGTTTTAGCCTCCAATGACTTCATAACTCTCTATTACGCTCCTGTAAAATATAAACAAAACCGAAAACCACGCGTAATAACCGAAAAAGTATAAAATAACCGTAAAAGGTTCTAAAAGTCAACTAAAGAAGCTAAATCCGTTCCATAACATAACATAACATCAAAATACGATATTTAATCAAAACAAAGCCACAAACTTAACTATTTAGCACAAGAATCAACCGAAAATGAGAGAAAAACACAACATAAAACACGTATATCAAGCATTGTCAGTCCTAACTGAAAGAATTTTAGCATTGTACTGTGTAGTTGCAAATTTAAAGAAATTTTCAACCAAAACAACCACATCTGATTTGAACTTCATAAGAAACACCCAAGTATGTCTTGAGTAATCATCAACAATAGTGAGAAACCAAGAAAAACCATCATATGTCATGGTTTTATATGGCCCCCAGACATCCAAATACAATAGCTCAAAACAGTAACTAGACCTAGAAGCACTAAGTGGAAAAGAAAGCCTAGCTTGTTTTGCCTTTGGACATATTTGACAGATACAATCAACAGAAGAACAACTTGCAATTGGACAAACCAAATGCAATTTATTGAAAGGTAAATGACCAAAACGAAGATGCCACAACTTAGCATCTTCAACAGAAGCCAAGCAAGAGACAACATTAGTACCAGAGATGACTGAACTAACTGGAGCTGCAGAAGATCCTTCCACAGCATACAATCCTTTGTCCAGATTACCAAGAATCAGTGAACTGCTCAAAGAGGGTCCCTGAAGTAGGCACTTATCATGTGTGAAGACAATATCACATGACAAATCCTTGCACAATCAATCTGTAGATAACAAATTGAACTTGAAATCTGGTACATGTAAGACCTTATCAAGCTTAATACCATTCCCAATAACACCTAAGCCAATATGATTTACGGTAACTTGTTTACCATCAGCAACTGAGATAGTGTTGGGGACCTTATCATATTTCTCATAGCTTTCAAACAATTCTATATTGGAACAGAAATGGTCTGTAGCACCACTATCAATTATCCACTTAGTATTTTTAGAAGAGATTAAACAAGTACCTGCAACATGAGCTGAACCATTAATAGTAGATTGAACAGGAGAATTATTTACTCCAACATCAGCTGAAGATGAATCATTCTGAATCATCTGAAGTAACTGATTGTACTGTTCCATTGAAATTTCAGTAACTTGTTCTGAAGAGATATCTTCATTATCTTGTGCAAAAGCAGCTACTCTGCCTTCTGGTGGCTTTGTTCTGCCTCCATTTGAGGCTGGAAAACCATGAAGCTTGTAGCATTTATCAATTGTGTGATTTCTCATTTTACAATAATCACAAAACAAGTGGTTCAGAGGACGCTTATGTCCAACAACAAACTTGTTTCCATTTGGACCTTGAAGAACTCGAGAATACTGATTAGATGAAGTATTCTTGTTATGTGAAATCTTAGTGTTTTGATAAGCAACTGAAGCACTTTGAAAACCCTCATTGAACTGTGCAACTTGCCTCTGTTTCTCATCTTGCATTAGAAGACGATATGCAGTAGTGATCTGTGGTAATGGTTGCATCATGAGGATGTTAGCTCTTACACTATGAAAATTAGGATTTAGTTTCATTAGAAACTGAACCAAATGCTGCTCTTGTTGAATCTTCAAGTATTTCTTTGCTAGATTGCAAGAACACTGATTACAAGTACAAGTAGGAATGCTAACTATTCCACTAATTTCATCCCAAAGTGCTTTAATCTTCGTAAAGAACTCAAAATAATTCTCCTGTTCAATCTACTATTATGGTTCAGCTCAGTTGCAGGTACTTGTTTAATCTCTTCTAAAAATACTAAGTGGATAATTGATAGTGGTCTACAGACATTTCTGTTCCAATATGAATTGTTTGAAAGCTATGAGAAATATGATAAGGTCCCCAACACTATCTCAGTTGCTGATGGTAAACAAGTTCCCGTAAATCATATTGGCTAGGTTTTATTGGGAAGGGTATTAAGCTGATAAGGTCTTACATGTACCAATTTCAAGTTCAATTTGTTATCTAACGATTGATTGTGCAAGGATTTGTCATGTGATATTGTCTTCACACATATAAGTGCCACTTCAGGGACCCTCTTTGAGCAGTTTCACTGATTCTTGGTAATCTGGACAAAGGATTGTATTGGTGGAAGGATCTTCTGCAGCTCCAGTTAGTTCATCATCTCTGGTACTAATGTTGTCTCTTGCTTGGCTTCTGTTGAAGATGCTAAGTTGTGGCATCTTGTTTTGGTCATTTACCTTTCAATAAATTGCATTTGGTTTGTCCAATTGCAAGTTGTTCTTCTGTTGATTGTATCGTCAAATATGTCCAAAGGCAAAACAAGCTAGGCTTTCTTTCCACTTAGTGCTTCTAGGTCTAGTTACTGTTTTGAGCTATTGTATTTGGATGTCTGGGG